>CAAKHD010007004.1:33695-101564 GCA_901007705.1 Fistularia tabacaria | reverse complement strand
ATTAAGAACTATATACCAAAGTTAACCACCATATAAGTCCATCCCTATTGTCTGAAACTGTCTGAAGACATTTCTAAGAATAAGACAAACTCTATCTATCTATCTATCTATCTATCTAACTGCAGCTACACATACATTCTGTGATCCATATCATAGGGATTTATTCAATTTTGCTGATATAACAATTTGCAGAAGCACTGTCTCAAGACTGGCAGCAGACTAAACATGATGGACAGGGGTGCACTACTGTCACGACACCAGTGATGGTAAATCTGGGGGATAATGTTCGCTAAAATGACATCATACATGTAAATGGGTGTAATCTTTAATTTGGGGCTTGTTGATGGTTTTGCTGAATGAACAAGTCATGTTCTTATTTGGTTTATTTGAACATACAGAGAATGGAAAAACTGGACATGGACAAACAAATTGATTTACAAATCAAGATGATGGAGGACAGTTTTCTCAAAAGATAATTCAAATGATCGTGAAGTACTAACAAAGAAAAATCTGAAAACACAGTTTACAGTCATACACAAAAATGGAGGTAGCCCAAGGCAACAAAAAGTGTTCAAAAAGTTCAACTTCAAAGAGGTTATTGTAATAATTAAATCCCCACCAGTTAGATTAGTTCTCTCTTGACTAAACTTGTAAAAAATACAAATAAATAGAATTACTTTTTGCAAACTGAGCCCTCATGGAGCATATGTGTATGGGTTTTATGCTTGTGTGCTGGTGTGTTTTTTTTAAATTTTGAATGCTGTCAATTGTGACATTTGCCACAGTAAACACTGAGCATGAATACTTTAATAAATATCAGCTTGGTTTCCCAGACTGACATATGTATCCAGCTTGACAGGCATTGACATGACAGGCAGGCATTATACTCAAAACTGTGAAACTGTAGCCCCTACGGGTGTAATACTTTTGTGTACTTCTTCAAATCTGCTTGAAGTCTCAGTCTTGTAACTCATCCACTTCCAAGCATGTGGATTATAACAGAAGAACTTTACATTTTTCATTCTCACAATTATACACTCAATTCTTGGCTTTGAATCAACAATGCTTTCTGAACAAGGAATTACTTTGGGATGTTAGTCAATGTGAATTATTCTGAATGTTAAATTATTCATTTTTTGAGTAAAATCGTTTTTAAGCAAGAGGACTCTCAATTTGATCTTATGTATTTTATGTCATCAAGTATTACTAGCTTTAGAATTTCATTGTAAATCAAGATGGGTGTTTGTGAGGCTCAAGCATGTTAAAATGGGTGGAGAAAAGTGTCAGGGGTATTGTTTGATAAAAGAGCATCAGCCAGAGGGCAGAAAGGTGTCAAACATAGTGGTAGGACGAGAGATGCTGTTAAATAGATATTGGCCATTTTTTATCAAATATGGTTCTGATGATTTCAGTAAAGATGCTGCAATAAAGCAAGATTGGTCAAGACAGCTTTTATCGCTCATCAAGTTAGTATAAATTGAGACTAAAATAGGCAGTACAGTTCCCCTGAGGAATCCCTGTATTCCTCTGTTCAGATTTAAATGCAGGGACTGGTTGCCTAGAACCTCTCCAATCCAGAAAATTAGGACAGAGTGAGCTTGGATATCAGAGAGATGGGTAAGAAATGTTTTTGGTTGCAGAGTATAAAAAGCTGATGCCCTTGCATGCAATTTGCACTGGGTCCTTTTTACTGCTCACTGATGCTGCTAGCTGTTAGCACATAACCTTTTCAGCACATTTACCGAGTCTGCGCACAATAGTAATAAGCCTAAAACCATTCATATTTATTGCCCAGGATTTCTTTCCAACAGGGATTATGGGAAAAAAAATTCTGGATAAGTGGGGTGTAACTTATGTCATAGAAAAGTGGCACTGTAAGGCACCTCGTGGATTACATTTACTCCGAGCAGCATTTTTTGTGCGATCATACTGCCTGATAAAGCATCCACAGTGCTGCCCACAATTAAACAAAGCACAGTCGAGGAGACTTGAGTGATGCTAAAACCTATGTCTGAGGGACAGGAATCGATATGTAGAGGGAACCACATGCAATTTAACTATATCATTTGATCCATAGATTGTGGAAGGAACAATTTTAAGAAAGTTATTAACTTTCAAAGTCTTCATTTAGGAAGATCGTTTTCTGGTTTCTGAATGGAGGCATTGTCCTTTAGTATTTATAATATATTTCTTGTCGTACCTTGCACCAGACAACAAATACTGACAACACACCACACTGTTGTAATTGATACATAGCTCTTCAGAAAACGAGTTCAAAGTGTTCTTTTCTGGATTATGTACATGATTTTTTTTCCCAAGCCCATATGTGTGATTGACAAAATAAAATATCTTAAAGCTCTAAGTATCACATTCAGCATACTGAAGTGATGCTTATGAGCATATGAGGCTGGCAATTTCCTCTATTTAGTCCAATAGAATGAGAGAAATATGAACCAATCTGATAAACTCCAACCGATGGGCCATAAAAGGTCATTGCATGCACTTATAAGCTGACTGAATATAAGCACTGGGCCCTGGGAGCATTTGCAAAGCCTGCTGGCAAATCATTTATGCGTAGCAACCTGGCTAATTTTTTTCATACTGTGGGTTGAACCCCACACCCACCACAGCACTGCTTCTCCGATTCCCCATAGCTCTGTGTCTCTTGAACTTGTCACGCTGGAGTCGTGGTCAGCCAGTCTCTCTCATGGGTCTTTTTTTGCTCCTTATCCTGGACAGCTTCAAAAGACCTTCTCAAACAATTCATTCATCCACCAATCATCTGCTGCTTATGCTGGACTCAGGGCCGCGGAGGATGCTGGAACGTATCCCAGCTGGCATCTGGCAAGAGGCGGGATACACCCTGGACTGGTCGCCAGTCAGTTGCTTTTTGGACTGTGGGAGGAAACCGGAGAACATGGAGGAAACCAACACAGGGACACAGGGAGAACATGCAAACTCCTTGTGCCGCCCTCAAACAATCCAGTGAAAAATAAAATAATTAAAAAATAAAACTCATCTCTTTTGCCATAATCCCTCGTTCCTTTTTGTGACATGCAAATCATGATATATTCTGTTTCTCTTCCCTTGAGCCGATTGAAGAAGGGCCATCTCCAGGGAGGCCAGATCAGGCTCTATGTCACTCAGCATCCACCCAGCTTCACTCTTGTGTTCCCTCCCTGACAGGGCCCGTGCTGTGCATTCCTGATGAGTTTATTTAAGAACCAGCTGTAACACACAGGGACAGGGAATGTGACATTTAATGCACGTGCAAACTTCTGAACAGTGTACAATACAAAGAAGACTCAAGGAAAATGCGTGATGTCGGTGGGTTTAATATGATCAATTTAATAATGTTCAGTTGCAATTTGGGGAATTTAAAGTTCAATAAACTTATTAGATTTATTTTTCCGGAATAAAGGCTCAGAAGTGATACTGCCTTTAGGTTGGCTTGAGTTTGGTCTAACGATCAGTTTTCCAATCAGTTAACCATCACAATAATGAGCCTCAAAGCTTTTCTGTCATGCAAGATTTTCATACATTCTCCAGCAGTCTGAACTTAATTCTCAAAAACACTCTGCCTCACGTCACAATTTCCAGGATTACTCTTCTGATCGAAACATCCAATCCTAAAAATATGCAACCATCTCTTGGTCCCTTCACACACAATATTACACATCAACTTGCCCCAGTGCTTAGCTCTGTTCTATGGCTCCAGTAATAGATGGGAAATAACAGCATCATAATGAAATCAAGGATATATCCTCAGTCCTGTGAGCTGTCAGCTCTCGTCTTTCTCTACTGTGACCCAACCCTAATTGAATTGGTGCAGCAGAGCTTTATTAAATCAGATATATGGTAGTCTTTATTTCAGTCGAGGCCTGCCAGTGCAGTTGGATTTGACTTGATGGAGTCGGGACTTTGGGATGCTCTGGGTAGGACCAATATTATATTATTCCAAAATTAATTCTGTGCAGTTTGGTTTATGTTGTATATTTGTGAAAAATATTCGGAAACATTTAAACATATTTGGAATGCAAGACTTTTGAGGTGTTTAATGTCTGACCGAGATACCCTTTCGAATGTGAACGATTTTTAGCAGCAGCCAAAAGGATTTTGCGTTGACAAGTCAGAGCTGAGAGGTTGTTGAGCAGTTGTGACAAAACTGGGCCAGGAATCAAGCAGTTAGCCTACATTTCTCTCTTCATATCTCCCAAGATGTTGCCCAATATTCCTCACACTATTTTTTTTACTCAAATTTCATTTTGAACATATTGTTAGCTATATATCACAGCTTTATCTTACATCATTATCATCTTACCATCGTTATCATCTGCAAACTATATTGAACCCCTCAATTAATATTTGATGGCATGTTAGAGAATTGCTGGAATTCATCAGTGGTAAATGAGCCTGCAGATGCGCTGATCAAAGAAGGGCAGGATTTTCCCTCCGGACTCAATGCAACAAATTATCCTGATAGCTTGTAATTCTCACGGGTCACTTTTCAATAGCTCCCTGCTGTATGATTAAATGAGTGTAGGGGTTGACAAGTGGTCGCCATCAGACTGAGAGGAGGTCAGTAATGATTGTCAACCTCTGATCTGGTGAGAAAAGTGATTGCAGACTGATGCAGCAAATGGTCTGCTCCGGTCTCTCACCCTCAGTCCCTGCAATGCACATGCAACTTCCTTCTACACTAGTAGCCCTGCTGATGCTCTCCTTACTCATGAATGTAAATGTCTTGTCATTTTGAATGCATACCTCGACTTTGTAGAAGCCGAGGCAGTCATACCCGAGTACTTAGTGTGACAAAATGCAGAAACCACCTATCAATACCCAGACCTGTGCTGATCATGAAACAGCTGAGAAGACCTCTTTGTGTGTTGCTCCAGGATTGTCTTACATTCTTCACCAGGACAAATTCACCAGAAAAAGGACTATTCCCTCTCTTTGCCTTTAAATAAATGCTTTCTGAGTGTGGCTTATTAAGAGCTTTGGCGCCTTCTTCGACAGTAGAATGCAGCAGAATGCAATCAATATTGATTAAAAATCTCAGCTTCTGTGGGACACACTGTATAGTGGATAGTCTGATTCAAAAAACACCATCATAAAGACTGACTCATTCAGGGACACAGCAGACTTTGTGGAAAATCAGAGTTTGCTTGAAATTAATCCTTCTAAGCTCTGCCACTTTTCTGCTCAGCTAATTGCTTTGCAACTAATTACGGAGGAACTTTTCTAGATTCTTATTTCCCCTTTTATACATTTTCTTGCTGTCACAGCTAAAGACATGACTTCCTGGGCCATACTCACAGATTCTGTGATTAGCGCTTTATAAATCCACAGCTTTGAAATGAGATTTCCTGCATTGTTATGGACTTAATTTATCTATCCATCCATCGTCTAAAGCAGCTAAAGCAGAGAGGCCCAGACTTCCCCTCTCCTCAGCCACTTGGTCCTGCTCTTCCGGGGGTAACCCAAGGGAGTTCCCAGGCCAGCCATAGAGACATAGCCCCCCCAGCATGTCCTGGGTCTTCTGCAGGACCTCCTCCTGGTTGGTTGGACATGCTCGGAGCACCTCACCAGGGAGGCGTCCAAGAGGCATCCACACCAAATGCCCAAGCCAACTCAAAAACCACCTTCCACACATTGCTGCGGAGGCATGTCAGCCAAGACAGCCCCACAACATCCAGAGCCTTAAGGAATTCAGGGCAGGTGTCATCCAACCCCTCGGGGCCCCGCCCCTGAGTAGCTCTCTGACTACCTTGGCAACTTCAGCACCCCAACTCTGCTTCCTCGTTAGAAGGCATGTTGTCAGGATTGAGGAATGGAATTCCTTCCACCGATCCACAGCATCCAGGGTCTAGGTCAGCAGTCCACCATCTCCACTGTAGACAGACTTGACTGCGTAATACTTCCCCCTACCGAAGCCCTGGATTGCGGACCATAATCTCCTTGGAGCTTTCAGACAGTCGTTCTCCATGGCTTCACCAAACTCATCCCACATCCGGGTTTTTGTCTCGGCAACTACCACAGCTGTGTGCCGCTTGGCCTGCCAGTACATGTCAGCTGCCCTACAGGACAGTGAAGCTTGGTAGGACTCCTTCCTTATCTTGACGGCATCCCTCCAGCTGGGGTCCACCAACAGGCTCAGGAGTTACCGCCTTGACAGGCACCGTCCACCAAACGGCCACACTCTGCCGCCTCAACAATGGAGACATGGAACACGGCCCACTTGCAGTCAATGTCCCCAGCCTTCCTCTGGGATTTGGTTGATGCTCTGCTGGAGGTGGGAGTTAAAAATCTTTTTGACATGGTACTCTGCCAGACCTTCCCAGCAGACCCTTACAATGCATTTGGGTCTGCCAGCGTCCTCCCAACCATCAGAGCAAGCTCACCACCAGTGGTGATCGGTTGGCAGCTTTGTCCCTCTCTTCAACTGACTGTCCAGAACAGGCGGCCTTAAGTCTGATGAAACGACCACAAAGTCGATCATTGCACTGTAGCCTAAGGTGTGCTAATGCCAGGTGCACTTCTTTATGTCTGAACATGGTGTTCATTATGGACAGTCCCTAACGAGCACACAAGTCCAGAAACAGACCATCACTCGGGTTCAGATCAGGGGGACCTAAATATAAAAATTCCATATCTAGCAGTTGAGAGAAAGATCAGAGATACTGAGAAATTCTTCACTTACACTCACTCAGCTTGGACAGTGCTTGTAAGATTTTGAATATGCGCGTTGATTAGATGCGAGTTGATTTTAAACAGGCCCGAGTAGAGCATAAATGAGGAACAGGACGGCTCTAAAATAAGCACTTTCAGAAAGGAGCGTTCTGGTGGGATAAAAATGTAAACCCAGTCATGCAGATATTCACAGTAGTCTTCATCAGAAGAAGCTATGGCAATTAACACAGATATTCGCACATGTGTGAACACCATTTGATTTATTTAAGAACAACCACTTAGTCTCTAGATGTGCTGGCCCAAAAAAGGAAAATTAAATTGCTGAATTTCAAAACCAGTCTTTTCTGGCAGATGGGCCCTCATTTTTGGGTGTCAACACATGACCTGTTTCTTTGTGGGATACGATAGGATTAAGCAATGATGAGAACATTCACTTGACATTTAAGAAATTATCCACGTTCTTGAAGGATTTAATATCTGTTTCACTTCACAAGAGACAGGTCAGAGTTGACAGATTGCCCTTAGTCAGTAAAGCTTGCCCTCACTGGCAAATATGAGAAACAAAAGTGATTGCTCCTGTCTCCCATCAGGTTTTTGCTTTGCATAATAAAAGGTTTTTTTTGTTGGTATTTTTTGAAAATGGATGCTCTCAGCACCAGTCAGTCACTTGAATAATCTCTCTTTTAGGATTCGTTTCTCCATTGATTAAGACAGACACTCACCTTGGAACTTAGTTTAATAATGTATACTTTATTAATCCCTCATGGGTAAATTTGTTCTCTGCATTTAACCCATCATGGATGAACCATGAGCAGTTGGCTGCCATCTACCAGCGCCAGGGGAGCAGTTAGGGATTCAGTGTCTTGCTCAACAACACTTCGACACACTAGGAGGAGCAGGGAAACTAACTAGAAAGGTTCGTCCAAAGACAAATCGCTCTACCTCCTGTGCCACACCACTCCACAAAATTTGCGTTTCATACAAATTTAACATCTTTTGACCTTCACACAAGCCAAAAACCTTTCCCTCAATGATTAGAGCGAACTGAAGCTGTTAAAATCCAAAGTGCTCCCCTAGTTTGCCTGTGGGTAGAACGAAGTTAAGAGCCTTTATTGGTTGGTTCTGGGCTCATCTATTTTGGCCTGAGTTGGAGTGTGTCAAGGGGTCTGGAGTTTAAAAGAAATTTCAACAAATCAGTCTTTGTTTAAAAAAAAAAAAAAAAGACACACATATGCCTGTCCTTTTAACCATCTCTTTTGTTTGTGCCACAATCTGGGTCGGTTAATGATAACCATATGTAAAATTCAAAAATAAAAGATTTCAAATAAACCATGTCAAGAGGGGGGCGAGTGGGAGTGACTAAGTGGTTAAGTCTCTTATCCAGTGGGCTGCATTGGTTCTAACTGACAAGGAGTTCTCTATCCCATCCTGTCTAACAAACATGTAGCACAAACATCTTGGCAGAGGGAAAGGAAAACGCACATTATCGACATATATAGCCAGAGCATGAAATAGAACTACTTAATCTCTTCCAAGAAGACTTAGCCACAATATGCATTGGGCATGTGTGTCAACTATGTCATTTCACAGTCAGACTCTCTAGAATCCCCATTACAGTAGCCAAGAGCTCTAATAAAACAAGTTGTTTCAATGCCCTGACAGACAAACTCATTGACCAGACAGCTAGAACACCAAAGCTTGGTTATATAAAGTCAGAAGAGTCAAAGTCACCCTAATTAAATCCTCATTGTAAAAGCCAGACAAAGAAAGCCTCAAAGTACATGTTTAATAATGATGTGCAAATTGAAAGAACTCCTCCGAGCACATCTATGCTGCCTTTGTCAAATGTGTTTCAATAGTGGTTCCAAGATTGTTGTGCTCAGATATCAGCAATTGTTGATTTTTTTTGCCCCAAACAGTGATTTGACACTGCAACCCACCCTCAGCTTACAGAACTGAGTGGATGCTTGCAAGTTAGAGTTGTCAGTTTCAACTTCATTGGCAACTGTTGAGCATAGGAGTTTTTGGGGCAGTGTACTTTGCTTTGGCATATGTGGTCTGCAGTGCAGCTTGTTTTGGGCATGACATTATGGTGTAGGGTCAGAACACCAGGCAACTGATGTAATTACCAAAGAGAAATGTGCCTCAAACAGCGACCAATTTTGACAAATCAATCTACTGAATTTGAAAAGCAGAATCCTTTTAAGCATGGTTGCTCAAAGACTACTTACCTGAAAAGCAACTTAAAGGACACATCAATACAGAGAGCTGGGGTACCAGTTTCTCAGGATTCCGTGAATGTGCAAGCATGAGTTTGCATCAAATGCAATCCGCAGAGGGGGAAAGAGACCTGCAGGTTTTATTCCTTGACCTAGCCAATGCATTTGGAGCTCCACTCGGTCATTTGGGCAGCCTTCAACCTCCTCTATGGGCCTGAAGCCATCTCAAACCTGGTCAAAAGCTTGCAATTCTATATAACCACCACAGAATACAAAAGAAAAAAAAATCATAGCGATCATTGGAAGTGAGCAGTATGGCAGGCTGGACCATATCCCCGCCAGCCTTTATGATAATAGAAGTAATCATCAGGGCATCTAGATGGGTATTCAGAGGGGAGCACCAGCAAGCTGGACACTTCCACCTTGACCTCCACCAAACTCCGATTGGAAAAAACTTCACTTCAACATTACATGGGCAAGGATGAAATTGAAATCCAGCAGGTCAAGCATATCCATCGTGAAAGAAAAGCTAACTAACCAGTGGCTCCACATCAATTCAGAGCTGCTTGTCAAGAGCCTTCCATAGTGGTACAATGCGCCCCAATCTGCTGTGGCTGGTGATGCTAGGAGTTACCCCATCTCCAAAGTTGAGTAATACGAGGACAGTGAGTGCTTAGTCAGAGTAAAAGTGCACCAACATCTCTGAACATGACACGAGCGGAGTCTCAAGATGAAGTCATATGAACAGCTCTTCCCAGACTGGCAACCAGGAGGAAGTTGACCCCAGCCCAGTCTGAAGAGTGGGCACAGTCTGTCCTTGGGCATGGTGATAATGGGACAGGTGCAGCGAGGAGGTGGATTTGGACAAGTTGACCTACATGGAATAAGGCAAGACAGCTGGTAGTTGCTAAGATCTGGCACCAGGAAGTGGAGAGATGTGCATAGGCAGTGTCACAAGCCAACCAGGGCCAGTGGACTACCTGGGAAAACTTGAAGTGCTGTAAGCTCACTGGGAGAGATCTATGGGAAACAGAAGTGCATCAAAGGCATCTTCATCAGTGCCACCTTTGATGAGGTTCATCCTAAACCAAAAAATCTCAGTGGATTTGAGAAGAACCCACACAAGGCTGTTACAACTGAGGGCATAACCAAGTCCAACACCAACTGGCAAGCATCCATCAATGCCCTTCCTCACTCAACATCCAGACATTCCTCCAATACCCCCTTCGTGAGAGCAAGACAGGGCCCAGGGAAAACAGCAAGACTATAGCACCCTTTTGGACACCGTAAGGAAATTGAAAATGCAGGTTGATCTACAACTACACAAGTTTCCACCGGAGATTTGAACGCCAATATCTCAGGCTGCATCTTTTTGTGGTCAATTTCATAGAAGAACTAACTGTGCTATAAGAGTACATGAACAGAAAAATCTAAAGTACTCTGATAGTGTTATTGACCTCCAAAGAATCCGAATAGATCCATTTTCCTCATGTTTGAGGGCTCATAAAACACTGTCCCTTGGGCATGAAACTGAATTGTAACACCGTGAGCCCTATCTTCAACGAGACCAGATGAGTCATGTCTGGTCAAAAAAAAAAAAAAAGGGGTTCTCTATCTCTTATAGTAAGCAAAAACAGGTGAATTGAATTAGCTAAACACAGGACAGGTGTGGGCAGTTGAACAGTGATTCCTACTTGCTTGAGACCAGGAGCTGGGCTTTGGCTGGTGAGTGGCCAGCCCACCAGAGCCTGATGAGACACGTGGCCACCCCCCCCACGCCTTTCGTCACCCACATGGCTGGGGCTCTCACAGCAGGTACTGCTCCAGGATGTCTTGCGTATGGGGCGTGGCGACCCCTGTGGCGTCAGGGGTTCACCACATGACAGATGGTGCCTGAAGAGGTGGGACGCCAGAATCCTGACAAGGAATCAAAGCGGGTTAAAAAAAACGAAAATCAATCTGAAACGAACACAATGAGGCAATTAGAATTCAGGACAAGGAAATCAAAATCCATAACTGTCAGAATGAGAAAATTAAATCCAGAACGACGGCATCAGAAAGGAGGGCATCCGAATTGGAGACTTAGCTGCCACAGGGGAGAGAGTGCTGCACTGGCATCAGTACTTGCACTTCCTTCAGTGTGCACTGCAAGCTCCTTCTTCTGCAGAGGGTCTGGGTTGGAAGGCCAAGCCCCCTCCTTTGCAGTTAGTTGGCTGGTCTTCTGTTATGGACCTCCAAGGACTCAGATCAGATCCATTTTCCATGTTTATTGAGGGCGCACAAAACACAGCACCTTAGGCATGAAACATAGACCTGTTATGCTGGGAGCAGCCACAACAAAAGAATCAAAAGAGTCCGCTCTTCGACGAGACCAAACAAGTTATTTCTGGTCAAAGGGGTTCTCTTTTGGGTTAGGGTTAAAAACAGGTGAACTGAATTAGCTAAATACAGGACAGGTGTTGGCAGTTGAACAGAGATTTAATTAGCATGAGACCAGGAGCTGAACTTTTGCTGGTGATTGTGCCTGGCCAGCCCACCTGAGCCTGGCGAGGTTGTGGCACTTAGCTTTTGAGGCACAACAACAAGGGTGGCGTGCGCAGGTGCTTCTGGTAGAGGATGGATGCAGAGGTCTTGTGGCCACCTCCATAACCAGGCTCCTGAATGGGGTTGGAGTTTGGGGATAAGCCTTCAGAGATATTATCATCGAGTCCTATAGCTGAAGTGATGTTGATGTTGACCTGTTGAATACAGCAAAATTTGACTACGAGCTCTGCCCAGCTCTTGTGGAGTGATTTAGACAGCCCTCTTGAAGCCTGCATCAATAACTTCATTCCTCATTCTTTTGACAGAGATGCTTTCATGTATGTAATTAGAATCCTAGAGAGCAGCCCTGGGTGTTGATGAGTTTTATAGTGGCCGAAGCAGGTACAGCTGCTATGACTCTTGAGTCATGGTAAAAACTGGTCAAATAAAATAATATTAAAATCTTGAAATGAACTGCAGTGCAACCCACTGTAATGATGGCACTGACAGTGCTAAATCAAGCCCAGGGTTGGAGGGCCTGAGACTGTCAGTCTGTGGTACTGCTGTGCTGTCCATAGACAGTAATTGTCTGTTATTAAGTAGCAATTCACATCACTTATAGTTTTCCTTGGATATATTCTAGTTTCAGATTGTAGAGAGGTGAAGAGAAATATCTAGGAGGGGAATTTTCCAGTTGGCACCCTGACAACAGACAAATAACAGATGATTTATGTTGGGCCAGGTCAATCATCACATTAACTTAATGATAAGAGACACGTTTGTGTCGAGGGGTCCTTAAACCATCCAAATAGTGTTTATTTCATCCAATTACACTTTGAAAGCTGAACAGAGATGTGGGATTAAATGATGTCAAATGCCATTAGGTGACTTAAAAACAGACGACTACAAAACAGAAGACTATCCCAAGATATACAAGGATTTTTTGCATAACAGGCCCAGTCACTGACTCTAGATCCATGTCCTTCCTGGATTTAGTGTTGCACTGTGTTAAAGAATGCACGGAATTGTAACATTCTCTGTTGAAAGGGAACATGTAACCCCCGTCTCTTGTTCAGAGCTTACAGAGCTGCCAATTCTAATATGATGAATGCATTTTCCTTGTGAGAGTTTGGGTTTTGCTGCATATTGATAACTTTCAAATTTGAGTATTATTGTCTTTTTTTTACCTTTTTAATTCAATTATTTCTTGTTAAAGTGTATAATTTACAGCTCTGTATCACACCTGCATGTGTCTGAAAGAACCCCTGTGGTACAGAATGTCTTTATTAGCCTGTATTGTTGCAGTGAAAATTTGATACATTTTCACAAAGCTGCTATTATCTAACAAGCAAAAATTAAGAAAGTCACAATATGAATGAGCAGCTGGAGGAAACTCCAGCCGGTTTATTGTTTGTATTTTTTGCAAATTCTCTAAAGGAAGGAAGGATTGCCTATTTGACAGCCATTTTGATATAATTAGCTATTTTTCATTTCAATCTTGTTAATTAATGTGATTTGAAAAATTATTTATTACAACAGTGTAACAAATTTACAGGTTTTTCATGTATACAGTGAAACCTAGATCTGCCTGCATTTGAAAATTAAAAAAAATGTATCAGACTGCTGCAATTCTTTGCACTGGAATGCGAGCCCATCAAAGCAAACTGGGATGAGTTTTTGACAGGGATGGGGTATAAGCCTCAAACTCATTAAGATGACAGGCACTGGATGCAAGATAAGCCTCCCTGTCAGTGACATGAGAACAAAGGAGCTGAGGCGATGAAAAATGTGTGGCTTCACTACAGTATAAAATGTTCTTGACCACACATCTTGAATGCAATGTTTCAGAAGGTGAATCTTAAAAACAATCATGCATAGAGATGCATTCTTGCCAAGGTAACATGACATTGTGATTGTGCTGTTGCTTCAGTAGGGTGAAAATATGAAACATAATAAAAATCTGTATCCCCTTCATGCAGTTTCAAAAATATGTGCATAAAAATGGTTTTCTTATATTTTCCATTGCCAGACCCACATGTAGAAATCACACAGTAACTCTTGCATTTAGTATTTAGTGCATCTGAAGATGGGCATTGCATTGCTCAACCACAGAGCAGATGGGTGATGAATGCCTTGCTGAAGAGTATCTAGTTATTATTAGTTATTAGCTATTGAGTATCTTCTATACAAAAGCAGTGCATTCAACTTAAACATTACCCATGCATTAAACATGAGGAGTAACTATTGACAGATTAATCTTCTGTGGACTTCCATCAGAGTATGGCTTACCATAAATAGTTGCAGGGGCCATTGCCCAGCAAGCCTGAAAACAGTCAAACAACCACCGATCAAAGTTGTTTCCTTTTTGGATGATAAATGAAGTTGCAATATACAGTTCAACACACAGTAAAGAAGTCTTTCAGAGTCTTTAATTTACTGACCACTACAGGAAATTGTCAAGGGAATTTGTCCATAGATTCTATTTGCAGTGAGTCATAATCAGAGGGGAACAGAAAGTGCTTTGGAGATGGAACTGGGGAAGTCTACAGGGCCAAAGTCCAGGAAGAAAGAATACCAGTTGTTACACACTGGAACAACCCTTGTGTTTTATGACTGCAGGTCTTTAATGAAACCCAGTAGGACAACATATCAAAAAGAACTTGCAATGATTATAACCCAACATCAGTTTATGAATCAACGGTGCTACACTGTGCTTAAAAATACCACTGATATCAAATTATAATACTCATGTCATTAAGATATGTAATTCAACAGGTTTCAGAGGGAAAAGCTGATCTCCATATTATAAACAGGAGCAGGACTCATTCCGAACAACTGTAACAAACTGTGGTTTATTAAAGCAAAAGAAACCAAAAAAACAGTATTTGGTCAGTGAAAAAAAAATCAGTAAAAGAAACTTAAAAGTTAAATCCAACTATTGATTTATCATTCAAATAAAAATTAAAAAACAGGTTAAAAACAACATACATATAAATACATACAGCATTTTGAAAGCATCTTGCCAGCTTGCCTGAAATTTCTAACAGTCTTCTGGAATGTTAGTTTTGTGATCAAGGCGGAACGTCCTGAGGAGCAAGGAAATATTTCATAACCCATCTGTGAAGATAAAGCTATTGATTGTTTTACAATGTGGTGTCATAAAGTCTGTGGGGGAATGACAGTGTCCAGGCTTGTGTCTGACACATCACTGGGTGGCCATGAGGGCGGGAGCTTGCTGATTTGTTCCCAGTCAAAACATATAAGACAACAGTGCATCTAGATGTAGGTGATTTCAGATTGAGTCAAACGGACCAAGCTGTATTTATCCATGTGAAAAACCAATTCCACTCGAATTCCAGGAATATTGCTGTATCAAAAAACCTGCAGAAAGAGTAAAATTTCAGGTAACGCTTCATAATGCATCCTGCAACATGTGATAAAATCCAAAGATTTTCTTAGTAACAAAAAAGTAATTCTTAATGTGAATGTCAAAATATTCGCCTGAAGAGTTTCTGTTTGTACTGCACAGGTTTACAGAATTCCTTGAGCCCTTTGAACGAGTCATTCAACCCGAGGAGCTGTGGCTTTACAAGAATCCTCTGGTTGAGTCAGACCATATTCCCAAGAGGGTCATGTTTGTGAGTACCTGCTGTCTAATTACAATTTTCCTTATCAAATATGACTTCCGCTAAATTATTGTTTATAAGCGCTGCTCAGTCATCAGAAGGCTGGACAGCACTTGTGAGATAAAATTTTGGATGATCATTAATGTAGATCATTGTTGTGATAAGAATGGTGATTTTATTCACCAAACATACGCAAATGTAAATGTTATCTTCGACAGAAATATAACACGATAAGGTATTTTTCTTTCTTTCTCGTTGTCATGCTGAGAAGCTAGCTGCAGCTGGACAATTCTAACTCTGTGAACAGTTTAACTTTTAAACTTCATTTTTAACTTTATTTAACAATATCATGGAATTACTGGATTAATACTTAATACTGGATTGATTGTTGATCTAGAATGAAAGGAAAGGTTTACAAAACAGTGGTGAGACCAGCGATGCTGTATGGTTTGGAGACTGTGGCAATGAACAAAAGACAGGAGGCAGAGCTGGAGGGGGCAGAGATGAAGATGTTGAGGTTCTCTTTGGGAGTGACGAGGATGGATAGGATCAGAAATGAGTCCATCAGAGGGACAGCACATGTTAGATGTTTTGGAGAGAAGGTCAGAGAAGCCAGACTGAGATAGTTCGATCATGTACAGAGGAGAGATAGGGACGGTATTGGTAGACGGATGCTGGAATGGGAGATGCCAGGCAGGAGGTCGAGAGGAATACCAAAGAGAAGGTTTGTGGACGTCGTGAGAGAAGATATGAAGGAAGTTGGCGTAAGAGGGGGGATACAGAGAATAAGGTTTGATGGAGAAGGTTGATTCGCTGTGGCGACCCCTGAAAGGGAAAAGCCGAAAGGAGAAGAAGAAGAAGACTGGATTGATCGTTGATCTAGGTCTCAGTGCAATGACCTTTAAACAACAACCACTGACTTCAATACACCTGTCATAGAATATACTGAGAATGACACAGTTTATCTTTTATGTTGTCAACTGTTCATTGCTTTCACTCTCAAGAGTGTGACACTAGAGGGACAGCATTGAGCAGAATCACTATCCTTTAAATTACTCACCATTACAAGGCACCATGCAATATTATTAGATTATTTTACATTTTATATTCTTTAACAATTGCTTAATCTGTACAAAAATCTGGAAGTGAGTTAGTGACATACACACATACACACACACACACAAACACACACACACACACATATATATACGAGAGAGAGAGAGAGAGAGAGAAACATATATTTCTGATAACTCAAATTCACATCATTATCTGCTGAATGAAATTTATGGGACCAATGGAATGCTGTGTTAACAGGTTCTGGTTGGATGTAGATGAGTGGGGAAATGTACACGTTCTTGTGAAGGGAAGAATTGTGGGGTGCTTGCCACATAACTAGTAATTTGTGTTCACAATCAGTATATTTGTTATATATTTCCTGATCTATTTTGATAGTTCATAGTTAGACTTTTGATATTTAATGGATATGCTCCTTCTTCACCTTCCTGATCTGAAACCATTCAACTGACTGGCTTGGGGTTCCGTCCTTTGCTTCTCCACCCGTCATTCAGAACATAATGTGCAGAAAAAGCTTCAGTAGGTGGCAAAGACTGACTGTCAGTCACACCAAGCCAGAAGTAGTAAGAGCTAAACTTCAGTAAACAACATTTTTCAGTCAATTAAGCAGGGACATAAGTTAACTTTCATAACTAAAGCCTTCTCTACTGTGCAATTTTTGACTGAAAATATGCCACTTGTTCATTCAATGAATACCAGAGCAAGGTTAGAAATTAATAAAACTACAGTCATCAGACAGGGATTCTATTTTCAGAATAATGTATTTGTAGACACAGAATCAATATTCGTTATCATTATCATTGTCATCATCATATCTATCTATCTATCTATCTATCTATCTATCTATCTATCTATCTATCTATCTATCTATCTATCTATCTATCTATCTATCTATCTATCTATCTATCTATCTATCTATCTATCTATCTATCTATCTATCTATCTATCTATCTATCTATCTATCTCCCCACTCTGTCTTTCGTTTCTTCTGTCTTCTGGTTTGACACCTAATGGCTGCTATAGAGTCTTCTGGATACTTGGAAAAGATGGTATGATGAACTTTAGTCTTGCGATTGCATGTCAGTAACAGTGACACATTGGTCCTTTCAAACAAAAAGCAATTGCTGGTTATCAAAGAGCTTTTAAAGGTATTTCTTAGGTAAGGTATTCGTTCTGGAAAGTTTCCTTAAATATTGTACACACGATTCAAGATTCAAGATTCAAGATTCAAAGTGTTTATTGTCACATGCACAGTGTAGAAGCTTGTTTCCCTGTACAGTGAAATTCCTACTTTGCTGTCTGCAGTGCATTGGCTATGTATTGTTAAGAGATAATGGGAGCAAACACGATTACAAAAATGAAATACGATGGCAGTGCAATTAGACATTTAGAGAGTATGATGGCAGTGCAATAATACATTTTTGTGCAGCTTTGTGTACAACTCACAAAATGCAGGTGCAAGGATGAGTACAGTTTAAATGGGCAGTAGTCAAATGAAAGGCATTAGTTACATGTCAGATGAGCACATCACTGGCTGTGCTGCATGTAAAGTGCAGAAAGAAGAACAGTTTCAGCTGTTTAGGAGGTAGAACAAGTTCTCGGTCATGTCATTCCACATTTCACACTCCTGTCCCTCCGGACGGAGTGTAGGAGTGTGAACAGTTCATGTTGAAGGTGGGCGTGGTCCTTAGTGATGGAGGCTGCTCTCCTGTGGACTCTGGGGTGGTAGCTCTGCGAGGATGGCTGTGGGGTTCTGGTCATCTTTTCTGCAGTCTTTACCACTTGCTGTAGGCATCTGCGGTCCAGGGCGGTGGTGTTGCCATACCACACTGTGATGCAGCTGGTCAGGGTGCTCTCAACAATGAAGCTGTAGAAGTCGCTGAGGATCTTAGTTGACATGCCAAAACTCCTCAGCCTCCTCAAGAAGTACAGCTGTTGTTGAGTCCTCTTGACCGTCTGCATGGTGTTGAGGGACCAGGTGAGGGCCTCACTGATGTGGAAACTCAGGTATTTAAAGCTGTTCACCTTTCGACCTCATGACCTTGAGGGAAAAGTGACAGATAAGGTCTCCTCTCCTTCCTCATGTCCATCATCATCTCCTTGGTCTTATCCACGTTGAGGGTGAGGTTGATGTCCTCACAACACGACAGTCGTCTGCGAACGTCCGGATGATGTTGTCCTCAAGGGAGGCGACACAGTCATGGGTGAACAGGGTGTAGAGGACGGGGCTGAGGACACATCCTTGACGAGTGCCCGTGTTCATAGTTATACTGGCTTAGCTCATTACTTATCCTGACAGACTGGGGCCTACCAGTCAGGAAGTCCAGGAGGCAGTTACAGGGGGTGGGGTGCAGGCCAAGGGTGGACATTTTTTGGATGAGTTTGTGGGAGATGACCGGGTTTAAGGTGGAGCTGTAGTCCACTAAGAGCACCCTGATGTAGGAGTATTTGTTTTCAAAGTGGGAGATGGAGTATTGGAGGGCGGCAGCTACAGCGTCTGAGGTGGACCTGTTGGGCCAGTATGCAAATGCAGAGGGTCTAGGGTTTCTGGAATGTTGTTCTGATTGTGGGCTAGCACCACTCTCTCAAAACACTTCATAATGATCGTAGTGAGTGCTTCTGACCTGTAGTCATTCAGACAGGTTGGCTGGCTCTTCTTGGGGAGGGGGACGATGGTTGTGTTCTTGAAGCAGTTGGGGATGGTGCTCTGGTTGAGGGAGAGGTTGAAGATGGTGGTGAGAACATCAGCCAGCTCGTTGGCACAAGCTCTGAGGGCCTGCCCCGGGATGTTGTCCGGTCTGGCTGCCTTGCAGGTGTTGATCCTTCTCAGTGTTCGGTGTACCTAATCTGATGATACTGCTGGGAGAGAGGAGGAATGAGAGGTGGTTTTGGAGGTCCCATCATGTGTGTCACTCACTTCTTTGTTGTGACTGAGTTTTTGATGCGGGTGTCGAAGATGTTGAGGTCGTCTGCGGAGATGTCGATGCTGATGGTGGACTTGTAGTCCGTGATGTGCTGCAGGCCTTGCCACATCCACCCAGGGTCAGCAGTGGAATAGAAGCCATCCAGCTTCTCTCTGTGCTGCCCTTTGGCTGTTCTGATGGCTTTCTTCAGTCCGTACTTGGCAGCTTTGTACTCCGTCTCATTGTCGGACCTAAATCCATGAGAGCGGGCACGCAGCATGTGGCGTACCTGACTGTTCAGTCAAAGCTTCTAGTTGGGGAACTTCCTGACACGTTTATATTATATTGTAAACTATGATTATAAGCAGCATATTAGCCCTTGATTTTTTTGTAAACTTTACATTTTCTGCTATTATTTCTACTTCCTTTTTATCAGAATACTTTTTGACAGGCTGCATTCACTTCAGTGTCTATGGAACAATGCCAAGGGCATTCCACTAAATAATGAGTGGGTGAGGGAGGTCTTTACCCAAATGGCTGTTAGAGAAAAACTCCCCACCCTAGCATAGCTGGTGATGTTATTGCTTTGACAGTAGCCCTGAAGGTGTGCAGAATTTATCTTTCCATTAAAATAGTACAGAGAGGATTATAGAGTTTCATTATGATTCATTATTACCTTGATTAGGATAGACTGTATTAGCTTACATATAGCCTCTAGAGTCCTTTGACAGATAATGTTTGCAACAATATTCAAGAGACACAGTGTTAAGTTGTACCAATTCTAACCGAAGGACTTGGTTCAACAAAAGCATGAATGAAAGGCAATGTTGGCAAGTGTGAAAGAGTGGAGAAGATCTGGAGACCAAGGTAATGCAGGCAAGCTGGCGGACTGATGACATTGTGGAGTGGACAGGGAGGTGAGTTAGATGGGATTGTTTGCTTCTGGCTGACAAAAAGTTCTGTAGCACAGAATGCAAACAGGTAGATTGAGGAAAAGTCTAACAGGCACACATGAAAGAAATTAAGCACTGATGGAAATATTGGGATAGTTGATGGGTTCACATATCTCTCCATGACTTAACAGAGGCCATGACTTTTATTTGCTAAAGTTAAAAAAGGTGACTGATATGTGTGGAACTATACATTATTAACAGCCACTGTAAAATAAATCTCTCAAGTAGTTCATGTGTGAGTCCTCCAATTCAATTATTTTATGAGTTTTACTTAAAGTAAAATTTGATGTACTTTGTTCTTCCCTTAAGGAGAGACTCTTTCATTAAAGCTATTAACATGTGAAAGGATATATAACCTTTTGAGGAAAGCATTTCCAGTGACACTTCAATTAAAATTCAGAACAGAAGGAGATGTGCAGCTATGCAGAGGTTAGTATTCCCAAGGTTCTTTCAGAATGTTTACGTTCTCCTACAGAATTAACATACGTGCTGGATAACTAGAATCTCTTAATTAGGTGTTCTGACTGTGAGTGTGTTTGTTGCCAGTCCTAAGTAATAATGGGTGTAGCACTGCCTGGACTGATCAAAGATGTACAGTAGGAGTATGTTCAACAGATATAATAGTGCTGGTGTAATAGGCTTACTGTAAATTTTCAAAAAAAATAAACAAAAAAAAATTCCAATAAGAAAAAAAGGTAGAATGTAACAAAAGAAAAATCTATGAGATGCACAGTGCTTCCCTGGGGTTCCAAAGTTCATTAACTGGCTTTATCTACATTTAACTAGTTCATCCGTTTGACAACTTTCTATCCTTTTTAGGTACTTTTTAGGAAGCTGTCATAAAAGGTTCAGCTTTTTGAGATAGAAAATATCAAGTCAATCAAAAAACTTGAAATTAAAAAAAGAATAAATATATCCCATAGTTCATTTGCAAATGTCCTTACTTACTTGCAAACACTCTTACCTGCACTATTCTCCATATGACTGCCTCCAAATGGGTACATTTCTATTCTTACAATTGAGCATCACATTTCTGTCTCTGGGCTCTACCTATGTCACAGAAAAGTTTTAAAGCCCAAGTGCCAAGGGTAACATATCCATATTGCTTTACTTGTTACACAATTACAAAAATAAACATTTGGTTTTTGTTTTTGCATCGATTAATGCAAACTGTAAATACAACTGCTTCGAAGGGAAAGGGAAGTGGAAAGGTCAAGTGCATGTTTGCAGAATATAGGCTGACACTAAAGGATAATTTGGTGTGTGTTATTCTGATCAAACCAAGACTTGTCCTTTGTTTTTACTACCTTTTTTCTGTAAGAAAAAGACAACATATTGATAAATACATTTGGGGACTTAAATAATTGTCTTGGAGGCTCAAATCTCTCAACAAATAATGGCAACAAAGCAGACTGAATGAAAAAGATGCTTGTTTGGCACCTTTGTCTGAATGGTTAAAATTAACTTAGAATAATGGATTGATCCATGCTATAACCCAAGGCAGAAGTTATTTTACAATTAATGATCAAAACAGGCCCTCTAGAGTGATGCAGGGCGTTGCTAATGTCACAGTCATAACTGTATGCCATTTGTCTTGATTTTCTCACAGGCAATTTCATTCCTCACACCTCTGGCGGTGATATTTGTGGTGAAGATAATTCAGAGGACGGACAAGATAGAGATCAAAGAGGCATGTTTAGGTATGTGGAGCTAATTGCTTAAAATTACAAAAACTAGTCACAATCCTATTTTTTTAGAGAGGAAAACATTTCGTTAAAATAAAAAAAAAACAACACTCCAGCTCTATCAGGGAATTTCTTAAACACCGACACATGGAGGTTTTGGCATATCAGAAAATGCATGCAATTACACAGCAAACACAATCAAACAGTCCAACGCCACTTCTATTTTACACCGTTCAAGTTGATCTGAATTTTAACCCAATTGTAACTGGTGATATCTCAAAGATTGACCAATGAGATTTCCTGGATGTGGCCAAAAGCAACGACACAGTGGGACAGCAGAGAGAGCAGAGAGAGGACAGGCTTCGTCCCCAGGACTGCTGCAGTGCTGTACTGTTTTGTGCCCATGTTCACAGTCTAGAGAAAATCCCATTCCAATTCTTTTGCAGGCCTTTCAAGATTTTTAGAAAACTCTGCATCAGAGGATTGGTAGCACCACATCTTTCGCTCAAAGGAACAAAAACACATAGAAAGTTGCTCCCCTGAAAACCAAATGAAAGGTTGTGATAATACTTTTTGGCTGACTGTGCCTTCTTACAGTACTACATTCCTGAGAGCCCAATTTTTTTTCATTCTAGGCTTAAAAAAAAACATAATAGAAAAGTAACTGTCCCAACAGCCCCACTCATTTAAGAGCTTCAAAGTTGACCCAGAGGATGTTGAAATAATGCACGTAACACATTTTCAAAATGATTTAGAGTTCAAATCAATAACAATATCTCTGTTTGATTTTCACCCTGCTTTTAACGATGACACTTGTTTTTGTTAAGATTCCACTGTCTCTGTTTGTTTCCTTTTTCCTCTGCTTAACCTCAACAACATCTTCTTTGTGGAGAGTTCAGTACGCACTCTTGTTATTATTATAGTTTAATTCCAAATCCACTTTTCACTCAGAAAACCACAGAGATTTTGCTGTGAAAATGTACATTTTAGATGATGTTTAGATTGATTAGAAAATCTTAGATTAGAGTATATAATCAGAAACATTCCCACTGAGTTTCAGTGGTAATAATTATTCTATACACAAGTTCAATCATTCAAGTCATCATTCTTATCAGATGTTATATGGAGACCCTGTGATATTGACAAGAAATGTATTGGGTATGTTGTGATTTATCTATTATTTTAGAAATAGGACAGACACAGCATGTCCAGTTTATCCCAGATATCAATCATGGTTCAAGAGCACATAATCCATCTGTAATCTTTGATGCGAAAAGTCCTATGAAACAAAACTTGTTAGGTATAAAGTCCAGATTATTAAAGTCATCTAGTTAATTGGTTTAAGACATGGTACATTGGCACTTTATATACATTCAAGATATACATCGTATACACTGTAACTGTCAGTGGAAAAAAAAACCTAAACTGAAATTCTCAGTGTATTCTAAGCTTCCACAAATAACATTACTGACTAAGCATCAGCAGCCAAGGCAATTCATAATGGGATGCAGTTGAAGCAAAGCTGATGTTTTTACCCAGGGAAGATCTGAAAAAGGATTTGGTCCAAGTCACACTGTGCTGTGCACCTCCTGTCAGCAAAGGAAGTTAGAGCACCTTTCAGCACTGTAGCAACAGGGGGGCTAATTCAATTGGACTGCACTCCTCTGAGATTTATCCCTGAGGCTCTCACTTGTGCTATGACAGCTGACAATATGCTGCAGTAGTCAATGGCTAGAAACCTAATTAAGTATATTATATTAGCATATTATATATTAAGTAATATACAGTTCCAGTGAAATTTCTACATACCAGATAGCAGCCATACCCTGTTGCCCATTAACAGTTCTTGATTTGTTGCCCCAAGAGATCACAGTTTCCTTTTGTCTTGTAAGGAAAAATGAAACATTTTCTCTCAAATGGGTATAAATACAAGTAAGAAAGAAGCTTGTAAGTCACCATATGAGCAGCCATGCAAATAATTGTATGCATGTGCATTTGTTTTTGGCCAAATATGATTGTTGGGAAATATATCAATCTTTATTCTTGAATTGAAAAGAAAAAAAAATCAAGTGTTCGCAGTGAAACGTTGTTGTAGTTTGGCCTATCGTGTGCTGAAAGCTCATTGATCCTTGGTCCATTTGTTCTGTCCATGACAAACTTTTCCCTTATAAGCAATTATTGATTTGCAGCTGTGAAGCCTCTGCGTTCAAGGTATCGGCTAAACTGACAGTTCCAAACTCGAGTTGTTCATTTTTAAAATAACTTCTTAAAGGAAAAGACGTTTTATTGACATTATCTGTCATAAACTCTCTTAAACCCCTACATATTCTAAACTCCCCAAGACCATAAAAACAGATGCTTCGATTTGAATGGACAGGGATTTAACGGAGGGTATACTTTCATTTTGTGTGATGCTCAGGGAGTGAAGTAATTTCTATGTATGGAATAGAAATTAGAAGCCTGATGGTTGAGGTTCCTGGAATTTTCAGCCCAATTAGTTTCCAATTTTGATTTGGAGCTCTGTGTGGACCTTGAACAGTCTAACAATAGTTGTTGCATTACTTGAATCTTCATGCCAGAGGATGTATAATGTTGAGAATATAGGTTGGCATCACTGCACTGAGTTTGAGATGGAAGAGACAGATATACTGGGATGATTGAAATGTTTCTGGATGTCTTAAAATGCATTTTGGCCCACAGGACTATAAATGTCACAGAGAGTGTGCACCCATTTACAGCCCAATTGGAGAGATGAAATTGGCTGGTTTCCCAATTGAAATCCATTGTTATGAAAAATGGGTGGGTGAAAATACCAATAGACAAAATCTTTCAATGTATTCCAGCAAAATGCCAGATAGTTAAGATGCCCATTTCGTTTTTGATGATTAGAGTACAATTTCATCTGATGTTGTATGCTGGTTCGGTGCACCATGGTCTTTTCAAGTGTTCTCTTATCTGGTGCAAGTGGTTTTGATAATCAAAAGCCTAGCTTCAACAACAAGTTACAATGTATGTACACTGTGTTGTGGTTTGGTTTTGTTATTTAGATTTTATGTATGATTTTCAAAGATAAAAATGTTATCAGTTTACAACACCAAGGCACTGCACAGAGGGATCCACAACTCCCTGCTGCATGTTTAGTATTATATATATACACCCAAATGCATTTTCTTTGAGTTAGTGGGCTCACATGGTGGCAACTCAGTGTTTGTTTGAATTGTGCAAGGCTGAGCCTGTCCAGCTGGTATAAAGCCAAAAGACAAGGGGGGAATTGTAAATTACATATTCCTTAGGGAAACTTTAGGGTGTCCCTAAAGCGTATTTAATCCAATGCTTTTTCAGCGACGCATACCAAAACACAGTAGAAGGGCTAGAGATGAGCAATTTATGACAAAATAATGCTACATTAAGGATGAAAACATATTTCATGGATATACAGTATGTGAAAAAGAAGCTTAATTCCCAAAGACTAGGTTGCAGCCAGAACACGGATTGCAGGATATTTTATTTAGATAGAGGTATGCTGCGGGCCGTCAGAACCACGTCAAGCCAACACTGAGTGAGAGCTGGGATATACCCTGGGCCGGTCGCCAGTCAATCACAGGGCCAAATATCAGAACAAAAAACAATTCATGGTTTTAACTGCTACAGAGTATTTAGTCTTCAAGCACAGGGAGACAGACATACTGGGCAGAGTACACCCCCTAGTCTAATAAAATCAACAAGGGTGAGTCTTGCTGCAAAGCTGCTAAACACTTCACCACGGGCTGCTTATTAGATCTATCACTCCCCAAAATAGCTGTTATTATTTCCAAATAATAGCAACTGATGCTAAAATGACAGTTAAATGGCCAGGACTCCAAATGTTCCTCATTACACCATTTACAATGCCAAATGTGAACTGTTATGCTTGAAAAAGTGGAGGAAATACAAATGTTTCAAAACAGGGACCCTTTGGATGCCTTGAATGTATTTCACACAATGGCCCATCAAGATTGTTCATCTTTCCAACTAGAGGAGATACTTATTTGTTCTATTATATTGGAATGAAGCATCCAAACTGTCCTGATGATAGTGGCAGCTCTGTCACTACAGCGGTGACTTTCTCAATGATACTCGTGATGCAGATGTTTTGAATGTGCTGTGTCAGCCTCATTTCACAACGAACATCTGCAAGACTCATACTTCCCTGTATCTGCATCTTTCATCTGCAGCAGTGTCCCTGGCACTGGCTCTGAATGGAGTGTTCACAAACACTGTCAAGTTGATTGTTGGCAGGTATGTTCAACCCATTTTAAGTATTCACAATATCTTTGACAGGAGTTACACTGTAAATGATCTAAAAAATAGATTTTCCAAGCTCTGAATGAGTAATACAACAGTGTAAACTATGCAGTTGACTAAAACCAGGAAAATCTAACTTTCTAGTTGATGTTTAAAGTTGATAGTAATCATATCATCTCTTGGTTTGCGTTTGGTTTCCAGACCCAGGCCTGATTACCTCCAACGTTGTTTCCCAGATGGAACAATAAATGCAAAGATGTTGTGTACAGGAGAGCCAGAGCTGGTCTCCGAGGGGCGCAAAAGCTTTCCCAGCAGCCATTCTTCATGTGAGTTTGATCCTACAAATAAAGTAGGTTGCTGCCAGCATCAGACAGACAGACCCAAACAATACTGCATTTAAATCACTTTGATCCTGACACAAAAAGGGAATATTTGTTTGTGTGTCTGTGGTATGTGGTAAGTGTCTATGTGTGTCTGTGTTTGCCAATATGCTTGAATGTGTGTGTGTGTCTGTGTGTTTGCTTGCTTGCTTGCTTACTTAGGTGCATACTGATAAGGGACAGATCACTTCCTTTGACCATGTTTCAGAGTGAAAGTCTTCTTTCTCTTTTGTCAGGCTGACTCAAGTGTATTTAGTCACTTGTTGTAGGTCCATTGAATGCACTCCTCATCTTTACAAGGAATTCAGCTGTAAAGACCAGCGTTAGACTTTTTTTTTTCTCAGTATACTGCATTCCAAGCTGTTTTCTCTTTAGAAATGTGTTAAATAATTCAGGTGTTTTCCTCTTTCTGGCAGATGAATGTTAAATGCTATGCTTCTACTGTGGCCCACACAGATTTTAGTGTAGTTGAATAACTCAACATTATGTTTAATGGTGCATCATGCATTTACAAACATCTTCTAGCAACAAAGTTTGAAAAATGTGTTTGATATTGCACAACAATAGAGAAGTTTATCAACATTAATATGCCCCAGTTGTATTTCATACAAACTGCAGGTTATGTATATTTCAGAAAGTATGGGACCAACTGTTGTGAGCTTGATATGTATGTTGTTTGCTGTTGTCGAAAAATCTTATTTAATCTCTGTCACTGAATCACATTCAATGTTATTATATAAAATGCATGAAGGGTGCTTAGATTAGTAAATGGCTGCATTCAGTTGATGGATTAAACTGTCCCATGTGGCAGAATGGTGAAAATGCTTTGAACTCACCTGCTATGTAATGAAATCATGATGTAATATTATGAGCCATGGTGATCTATCTAGCAAATGCTCTGCTGAATCTATATTTTCCAAACAACACTGGTTATAGTGAGTATGCCCTGTGTCCTTTTCACGCATCACTGCCTTAATGTTTATTTGCCACAAGTGAAAAATTATGCTGAATTGACCATGAAAGATTTTCACAAAATATAAATGCGACCTGTCTTTGTCTAAAGTAGTTCTACAGTTCAGGTATGTGTAGTCCCAGCCATTAATTCCCTTCATATATGATGATTTTACATGAGGTATAATCATCATCATTTCCAATTGATTTGTTTCTTCATGTTCTGAATGTAAGTTACAGCACGTATATGAGAATTCTCTTAATGTGAATTTGATACATTTTGACGGAATGATTTCATCAGCTCCCATTAATTTTGCTAAACTATCAAACACGGGCAAGATGTCTGGCTCCCCACTGCACACACAATGAAAGAAAGGGGCATCCATCTCATATTTTAGACATCATGTCAAATAGATGGATTTATACATTATACAGCAAATGGGACTTTCTTTAACCTCAACCTAAACTATAAAACATGTCATGTAGTGTAAGTGGTTGGGATGTAATTGAGTTGTAAAAATGGTTTCATAGTCCAGGCCTGATTTCAAATGAATGCATTTATGTAATTCTGAAAGATCATCTCTGACATCTGCTTTTAAATAGAAATGCTTTCATGTGCTTGGCTGTGTCCCATAAGAAAAGACAAATAGGGACACTGTTCTGCAATTCACTGCGTCACTGAGTGTGGATTACATTTATCTGTGTGGCAGCTTTAACAGCCTTATAGCCCTATACTTTGTGAAGAAAAGTGTTTGAAAGAACTGCAAGTTGGGGAGACAGGGAGCACCAATATGGCAGAATGTCTGTAGCACTGTAGATATTCAATTTCCTGTCTGTGTCCATTCCCACAACACTTGTTGGACCTTGCATATACAATGTGGCTTTTGCATCAAGAAATGTGGCAACAGGATGGGAGTGGGTTCTGATTAAATTAAGCTAAGCTAAGCTAAGCTAAGCTAAGCTAAGCTAAGATAAGATAAGATAAGATAAGATAAGATAAGATAAGATAAGACAAGATAAGATAAGATAAGATAAGATAAGATAAGATAAGATAAGATAAGATAAGATAAGATAAGATAGTTCTTTATTGATCCCCATAGGGAAAATTCGATTGTATCCATAATTCTGGATATCATGGTGCTTGATGAGGAAATGATGGCAGAGCTGTGGATAAGTTCAAACTTTATTTACAAGCACCAACTAACAACAACTGACAGTGAACTTCTGGGAGCGATTATATATCCCCTGCTGAAACCCCCCAGCCCCTAGTCCCATGGAGTGAGAGGCCACGCCCCTTAGTGTTCACTAAACAGCACCCCCGAACACCCAGAAGGGACCCTGGAAGACTAACGAGTCCCTCACGGGAGGCCTGATCAGCTTGCCATAACGGCTGCACAATCCCTCTGTCAAAACGGCACTGCACACTTGACCTGCAGAGGCGCTGCTGGAGTCCTGGATGGAGGGCAGCCATGACGGGGAACCTGGAAGGGAGACACAAGCTCACCAGCCACCCTGTGTGCTGGTTTCAGCCAATCCAGCGTGACACAATCCCTATGCCTGCCCACGTCCAGCGCAAAACTCTTAGCGCTCTTCTCAAAAACCCGTAACGCCGCATCATACAGGGGTTGAAGAGGTGAGTGGTGAGCTTCTTGTATCACAAACACAAACAGAGCTGACGTGAGCCCCGCAGGCACAAAAGACTTAGGGAAACAGTGGTGAACGGGGCCTGGGAACCGAGAGACGAGGGCCATGACAGACTCTCTGGTCGGACAGGGTGACAGTGCAAAAATTGCCCTCTGACCCGTGGTGGCTGACCGAGAACCAGCTCGGCGGACAAGACATTGAGGCCATCATCTAGGGCTAGACGCAGCTCCAGTATAACCCACGGTAAATGTTCCACCCAGTTGCTGCCCGAGAGCGTGGCCCGCAACGCTGCCTTGAGAAACCGGCGGAACTGCTTGCGCAAGCCGTTAGCCTGATGGTGGTTTGCCGTCATGCAGTGTATTGTCACCCCCAATGAGCCTGCCTGTGCCAACCAGAGCGCCAACACGATCTGTGGACCCCTGTCGAAAGTCATGCCGGACGAGATGCCGAAGCAGGTGACCCACGAAGAGAGAAACACCCGTGACATAAAGACAACGGGAAAACCTCCAGCCACCTGGTGGTTTGATCATTCATGGTGAGCAGGTGCCTAAAGCCCTGCAAAGGAGGTAGAGAGCCCACCAGGTCAACATGAACATGGTTGAAGCACCTGGCTGAAATCAGAAAAAGATTGAGGGCTGCCCTCATATGCCTGCTGGTGAATCTTGGCCGGCCTACCCTCCTGCACAACCACATCCTCCAGCTTTAGCCCAGTGTGTATCGACTTCAGGGCGAGGGCATCCGTGTCGCCGTGGTGATCGATGGCCATAGCCAAGAAATCCGTCCCGACATGCACTGACCACACGAGCCACGTGCCTAATGTCTGTAGTGATTTCCGAAATGGCCGCAAGGTGTCGCTGCTGGCGAGCGGACCACGGATCAGCCACTTTGGACATGCTGAAAGTCAACGGCCTGTGATCTACATAAGCCGTGAAGGAACGGCCCTCCAGAAGTAAACGGAAATGCCATATCGCCAGATGGAGGCCCAATAATTCCCTGTCCAAAACGCAATATATTTGCGCTCGCTCTCGTAATTTTCAGCTAAAGAACACAAGGGGCTGCCATGCATTCACCACCCACTGTTCAACCACAGCCACATTCGTCGTCGATGCTATGGGAGCTGTAGGTGCTGGATAGGAGAGAAGGGGTGCGTTAGCTAAGGCGCGCTTAGCCCCGTCGAAAGCCTGAACCTTTTCCAGAGTCCAGTCAACTGTGTCCCTTGCCTGTCTGGACCGCAAATCCTCAAAAAGCGGCTGAGGGAGGTGGACAGCATGAGGTAGGAAATGGTTGTAGAAATGTACCATGCCCAAGAACTCCTGCAATGCCTTGACCAAGGCCAGATGAGGAAAAATCAACTCCCACTTGCACCTTTCAAGGCAATGGGACGGCGCCTTTCAGCAAAATGCAGTGCCCCAAGAAGTCAATCACCAGCTGGCCAAACTGACAATTAGCTGGGTTTACTATGACGCCATGTTCGTCTAAAACCTGTGTCAGTTGCTCCAGGTGCTCATCAGCCGATGAGCTGGCCACCAGAATGTTGTCGAGATAGGGGAATACAAAAGCAAGGTCGCGCGGCACTGAGTCCACGAGCCTCTAGAGGGTCTGAGCGGCTCCTCCTCCTCCAGAAAGGCATACGCAGGAACTCAAAAAGCTCAAACAGGTCTTCTGTGCGCAAAGTCACCTGATGATAACCGCGCACCAGGTCCACCTTGGAAAAGATGGTAGCACTCAACAGCCACACGGAGAAATCCTGTCGAGGCACCGTGCCTGCATGAAAACAGGTGGTCGCACCGTGGGGATGAAGTGCTCCCCACTGTGTTTAGTAGACGTGGTGGATAATGTGGGCGTCGTTACGATGGAAAATTGGCCAGTAACCAACGATTGGCCAGTTAGTATACATCCCCTGATGCAAAAAAATCGGTGTGCTTTCGCGACCCAACCCCCCTTTGTCTCACACAGATAGGCGGCAAAAGACACAGACGATTAGACAGCAGTTTGCGACATCCACAAGCAGGCTGTTGGCGCACAGAAAGTCTGTGCTGATAATGGGGACTGTGATGGAGATGATCACTAAATCCCTCTCAAAATGGTGGCCGCTGAGACAAACAGGCAGCGACCTTGATCTGAAAGTTGCGATGGAGGACCCGTAAGCTGAGCTCAATCGTGGGCGATTTCCTCTGGCCTGAATATCAGCTCATGTTGGGGGGAGCAAGCCCTACTGCGAGCCAGAGTCCACTAGATACATTCAATGCCTCGAGTCTCTGATGAACAGCAACTGGGTGTGTCTGCCGGCATCCACAGCTGTCACTCGAGCGCCGGCCCTGGATCTCCTTGGTACTTTAAAGGAGCACAGAGGGCGCAGCGCTGCTGGTGGAAGAAGCGGTGGCCGGTCCTGCATCATCTCTGGACAGTCACTCCGGTCACCACAGCTGAATCCACATCCCCTTGCACCGTTCGCGGGGGCTCCGACGCCATGCTGCGGGCAGCTAGTCGCCTTGTAGCTAGCAGGATGCGGTCCGCTTCCTCTGCCAGATTGTGATACTCACTGGCAGCCAGACACTGGGAGTTAGCCAAGGCCGCGCACACCAGAGGTGGGAGCTGGCGCAGGAAGTTCTGCGTCAAAAGGAAACTACCTTTGTCCGATCCATGAAGCAACATCATGTTATCCATAAGGTCCACAGTCGACCAGTCGCCCAAACTGGACAGCTCAACCGTCGCCCAACCAGAAGACAGACTGTACCGCTGGATCAGAAGATTTTTGAGCACGACCATGTTGCGGGGAATCGCGAAACAGCTCCATGGCTTGCCTGTTGGTCTGCTGGTCCAGTACCACGACAACCAAAAAGTGGCTTCCTCCCCAAAATTGCCACACAGGTTGAAAAGCACTTCCACATGCTGGAACCAAGGCGGGTGAGTCGCTCTGCTAGAAATCCAGCAGTCAGACAGCCGTGGTCGGCAGGGCCGGTTGAGTGAGTTGGGGCAACGTGGTCAAGGTGGAGTCACACTCTTCCTCAGAATCGGACATGATCACATCAGGGTCACCAATGTGGTGCTTGGCAAGGAAATGATGGCGGTGCCGTGGATGAGTTCAAATTCTATTTCCAAGCACAAACAAACAACAACTGACTGTGAACGAGCGACAATATATCCGAAGTTTAAACAAAGCCCCCCCAGCCCCTAGTCCCTCGGGTGAGAGGCCACGCCCCTTAGTGTCCGCTACAATTTAAATATCAATAGCAGAGATAACAGCAAAGATATGAAAAGGTAACAGAGTGACAATGACAAAGATAAATATAGATAACAAAATGACAGAAACAAGAACGAAAAAATATATAAATTGTAAATAATAATAATAATACAATATAATAATAATAATAATAATAATAATGATAAATAAATAAATGAATAAGCAGGATGAGGATGAAATAACAGCAACAAGGATAAAAATAAGTGACAGAATGACAACAACAAGGATAAGAATAGACAGCAGAATGACAACAACATGGATAAAAATAGGTAACAGATTGACCACAACAAGGATGAAAGTAGGTGACAGAATGACAACAATGAATGAGAGAGGTAGTGGTAGCAGAGATGCACCTCTGGCTGGTCAGAGTTGTGTGCTGCCAGACTGCTGCTATATTGTCTAATGGCCGTGGGCACAAAGGAGCGTCTGAAGCATTCTGCTCTGCACCGATGTGGGATGAGCCATTTGCTGAATGAGCTGCCCATCAGCCACAGCTCTCCGTGCACGGGGTGGGAAGGATTGTCTGGGATAGCTCCCAGTTTGTCCTTAATCCTCCCCGCTGCCACCGATTCTAGATTGCCCGAGCGGGCTTTCCTCATCAGCTTGTTGAGCCTATGCCCCGCCAGCACACTATAGCGAAGGAGAGTGTGCTGGCTACCATGGACCCGTAGAAGGTCTTGAGGAGCCTGCTACAGGCACCAAACGGCCTCAGTCTCCTCAGGAAGAATATCCTGCTCCGGCCCTTCCTGTAGAGGGCATCTGTGTTGTGTGATCAGTTCAGTTTATTGTTAATGTGGACCCGAGGTACTTGTAGGAGTCCGCTATCTCAGCGTCCTCATCCTGGAGGGAGATTCGTATATGTCCCCTCCGATTCCTCCCAAAGTCCACAACCACTTCCTTGGTCTTGGAGATGTTGAGTTGGAGGTGTTTTTGGTTGCTGCACTCAACAAAACTCGCAATCAGACCTCTGTACTCCTCCTCGTCGTCATCGTTGATACTTCCAATGATGAAAGATTCATCAGAGAAATTCTGGAGGTTGCCGGAAATGGAGTTATGCCAGAAGTTGGAGGTGAAGAGGGTGAAGAGGAATGGAGACAGGACAGTACCTTGGGGCACTCCTGTACTGCATGCCACAGCCTCAGAAACACAGCCATCCACCCTGACATACTGCGGCTGTTCTTTGAGGTTGTCCAAGATCCAGGCAGTGATGTCAGGAAGAAAATGTGTACTCAGCAGCTCGTCCTTCAGGAGGGTGAGTTGGATGCTGTTGAAGGAACTGGAGAAGTAAAAGAAAGTGACTCTCACAGTGTTTCCTGCACCCTCCAGGCAGGACAGGGCCCTGTGAGTGAAAAATATGATGGCATCCTCCACATTGATGTGCTGCTTGCACGCAAACTGCAGGAGGTCCAGGGAAGCAGACAGCCATTCCTTCAGGTGCTGGAGTACAAGCTTCTCAAATGACTTCATGAAATGTGACGTTAGTGTCATCGGCCTGTAGTCGTTGAGAGCACACGGACATCCTTTCATAGGTACTGGGACAATGCAAGAGGTCTTCCAGAGGTCAGGCACCTTCAGCAACCTCAGAGAGAGGTTGAAGAGGTGCTGGAAGACTCCAGCAAGCTGCCCAGCACACACCTTGAGGATGTGTCAAAGCCTACTGAAGAAGAGGTTTAGCTCTGCAACAAATTCAGGGCCACCTTTGGCTCCAGGTTTGGTTTTCCCACAACCTGTCCTCTTTCTCCCCTCCCTCCAAACCTCTTTTGTCTTGTTCTGCTCCATCTTGGACTCAACCTTCTCCTTAAAGTTGAGTTTTGCCTCCCTCAGCTTCCTCCTCAGCTCCCACTGAACAGCCCTGAGGGTCTGGTGGTCCTTAGCCATGAAGGCTCTCTTGTCGGTGACATTGAAGCACTCCTGCAATGCCCGTCCTGTGGTTTTGGACCAGACCTTTATAGACCTGGTGCTAGCCACCCACCACTTTACCATCGGTGTGTAGGTGGTGTACAGGTGTACCAGGTTATGACAGGACTGAATGTAGCCTGTTTCAAAGGGGCATCTTGGTGAAGCATAACAGCTGTTTTGAGTGGTTTGCAGCCTAAGACACTGTCTGTAGTTAAAATATTAATTTAATATTAACAATGTTAATGACCTTCCTCTAGAATCATCAAACATGTACTATACTGCAGACTTCAGTGTTTCTTTGTTTGCTTGTTTGTTTGCTTCAAATAGCCACAGTAGTCGTGCTTTTCAAATTTTCGAAAGCCTCTTAGGTTTTCTATGGCCAAATATACTTTTCTCCAAGAAAGAAAAAAAACAAACTCCTGCAGACCCTCTGCACCTCTTTACCTCTTTACCTCTTTAGAGGAAACCATGAGGCCAGACGGATTAAAAGCTTCTGCTGCTCATTTATATTGCTTTCACCATCTTCTTCAGTGCATATTAAGCCATTCAAAATGATCAATTAATATTCAGTTTTAAGCTATCTATCATCAGAGGATATATACCTAAGTGATTCCCGTCAAACTGAGCTAATTACATCTTTGAATCTCTACAGCATTTTTTTCCTTCTTACATATTATCCATAGTTTAGCATCTCCATCAGCTCAGTTTGTGGAGAATGGCACTTTCACAAAGTGTTGTCTCATATTTTACCATGCTCATTTTGTTGCAGGAGGTTGAGGAACAGCTTGGGCAAGAGGTCGACTGCAGCTATACAACACTAATAATTAGTCTCTGTATGTTAATGGGGGGGCCCTAGGTGCCAAAGTGGCTTGTGAATATGCATCACTTCTGTCAAAAAGCAGAAGAATATTCCGCTTGCCACTATATCCATCAGAGGTTAAACCATGAGGGGGAGGCAGGTGAAGCCTGATTGCTGTTGTGAGTGTGTAGTAAGACAGTATGTGAGGTCGAAGTGAATCCAATGACAGATTTTCAACAGAAATACAATGCAAGAAAGAAAATGTGTTGCTTTTAAGCTAGGGAATAATCCACAATAGTAAACTACTCTCTCATACTCACCCATTTTCCTGCCAATGCTGCATGTTTTTTTTTCTTTATGCCTTCATACACAAACACACTTACACACAAACACAAAAATCCTTTCATGTATGCATGTAATTATTTAATACCTTTATAACACCTGTATATTGAAAGCTGTGTATGATTAATATAATTAGAATTGAATGAGCCTTGCACGAAAGTGCTGACAACTTGCCAACAGCTGAATAGTTTAAGAAGCCAACCATTCAGAAGTTTCATTTGATAAATGGCAATAAAAAACTTTTTAGAAGTAATCAAAAAGGCTTCAGCTTTGCCTCAAACCAATATGTGTTGACAAGGATTAATCTAAAGCTATGATATAATTAGGTTATTCTTTTTGCTATTTTAAAATGCTTTTTTGCATATAATTTTACATGTGGGGTTCCTACATATTAATAGAATATGTATATTATGCTCTGACTGTCTAACTGTTGTCTCCTCCCACGTTTGTGTGACGGTGAAAACCAGCCATCTCATTGCGCTCTCTGCTCTCATTAAGCAGCACTGTCCAATGGGAATAATGTATCAAAGCATTTTAAATGCATGAGGCAGATTGATTACTGAAATTTGTTTTCCTGTTTCCTGTATCTTCTCCATATGTAGGGCCATTGCTAACTGTGGGATTGATCATTTTAAACAGGCAGTATTTTGGTCTGTGGTTTTGGCATTTGGTGTCTCGGAGTGGTACGCATTCTAAGCTGTATCTGCAAGAATCTGGTATTCAGCAGACAGAAATGATCTATCACATTCCACAACCTGTCTGTGAAATGCTCTCAGTCATTCTGATTATGGCTGTCCCTTGAAAAAATCTTGTTTAAGCAATTGGACTCAGTTTTCTTTGGAAGATGTTTCAACAGTTCACTGAAAAAGCCTTTGAACTACAGAGCCCTCTCGGATAGAAGGTGGAATGTCCTCAGAAAACTAATAAAAAGCTGTTACCACACAGGATTTTGCAGCGACCATTCGTCTGCCCTACCTTTCACTGTTTTGTTTTTATTCATCATTGGCCGTATCTCTTCATAGCTTTCTGTTAGAAGCCTGCAACTTCAGCTTTTACATGGATAAAGTCTGAGAAAATCTAACCAAGTAAGTTTTTTACTTCCTTGTCTGAAAATCCTTTGCAGGGGTGGTTGATAATGGACCCAGACAATAACTGGCTTTTAGAATTTATCAGTAGATGGACATTATCATTCTTTCTTGCAATTTGTGTTAAAATGTACCGTATCATGGTTGCACTGTGGATGTACATGTGTGCATCCATTCTGTATGGATTCTTAAATTAAGAACTATCTTCTTTTTTCTCCTTTGGCTGCTCCCTTGAGGGGACACCACAGCAAATCCTCTCGCTCCATCTAACCCTATTCTCTTTATCCTTTCTCTCTCTTAAATTAGGGACTTTATTGGAAGAATATAATTTTGTATTGAAAGCAAATGTATGTGTATATGACTTTACATTTTCAGAATTTGAGGGAGGGTCAACCTCTTCCTTTCATTTTATATTCTCATAATGTACTCTATATAATGTTGTAAACAATAAGAACGGCTATTATCAGTAAATTGCTTCCCAATCAATTTGAAAACCTTCTGTACATGGAAAACTGGTGATCATTTTCATTTCCAATTCAAAACAAGAATCATATTCATAATACATATTCAGATCTATAATTGATCAACCATATTGCAATAATAGCGAGATAAAAGGTTTTCCTCTCTTTGTTATGATGAAGAAGTAGTTGGGGAGAAACCAGAATAATCCAGGATTTGGGATGTTTTGCAAGTTAATTGGGTCAGTGGTTTTTGGATCATTATGGATAATTTAGTTCCTCCAAATTAATAATGTTTTTGTTTTGTATATGATTACTGCCATTAAAATTAATGATGCAGGCTTACAGGACTCGAGACGAAGGGAGGTTATCCAGAAGTTAAATGAATGGCCATTGAGGTCATCCAAGGCTGCGAAGTTTTGATAGCTTGGACATGATCCTAAAACAGAGGAAGGTTGTAAGGTTCATTATAACATGAGCAGGATATTATACGCCACTGAGAGTCAATTAATGTTCAAGCAGTGTTTATAATTTCCCTTTATCCCATATGTGCTGATTCCACATGCTGAATTGGTTAGTTTGATTAATAAAGCCCCCGTTGAATTATATTTTCAACCATAGCCCCTATATATTGTTTAAGCTATTAACCTCTTCCAGCAACATACTGAAAAGAAGTTGGCTACCAACAGAAGTGGGCTTTTACCATCTATAATACTATTAAGTGTTGTGTGATATAGGGCTCATCAAAAGGAAGAATAAACTTAACAACAACAGGAAATTATTAGTTCTACCTGAACCTACTAATGTCCCCTTTCTCTTCTCCTTATCAGTTGCCTTCTCTGGTCTTGGCTTCACCTCCTTCTACCTGGCAGGGAAGCTTCAGTGTTTCACTGATCAGGGTCGAGGCCATAGCTGGCGTCTCTGTGCCATGGTGCTGCCCCTTTACAGTGCCATGATGATTGCATTGTCCCGGACCTGTGACTACAAACACCACTGGCAAGGTCAGACATTGGCTCAAACAGAAGTTAGGGCATGAGTCATCTTCATTGCATCATATTTACACTGGATCGGGCATAAAAGCTTCTTCCCACAGGGTACAGTGTTGTGGGCATGTTACCACCAGTGACATGAAATGAGGTTCATGGCAGGTGAGGCACTGACTTCATCACAACCTCCATTTATAAGCTCTGCACACTGTCTTTTCTCTTCCTGCCCCCAGCAGAATGTCATTAAACAGCATTATGGTCCAGCCTGTTAAACTTATGGAGCTCCAATCTGCACCCAGTGTAAATACAAGCTGGGAGCCCCATTAGACTGACTGTTGAGCCATACTTGATTAAAACTGTCCCTTTGCACTTTTTACGTGCACTCTGTCGTAGAATGCATAGGCAGAACATCCTTTAACTATCACAGTGCAGCCATCAGCCACCAAACAAAAAAATTGCATCAAGTCACAGCCTATTAAATCTACTTGAAGGCGGTCAATGAAGCGTTAACTGAGCAATTGCCTTCATTTTAAAATGTCTGTAAGGTGAAAATTGATGTTTTATTACATTTTATCCCACCAAAAGGATGATATTAAGAGACTTTGGTGAGACTTATGGAGTTACGTAATTTTTGATAAAAATGGATGCCATTCAACTACTTCAGCTGACAACAGACAGAGTCATTTTAGTCTGTTCATTGTTATGTTTGTTCAATAATCAGTATTCCATTGCATTTAATGTGTGAAATCTGAAGGACAAGTATCTACTGATAAAGATTGAAACCGCACAGCTTACTCCAACCTCTTGAAAAGTGTTAAAAAAGTGTGAAAAGTCATGTTTCACGGTCCTTCATATATATATTTTTCAGTAGTATCTATGGGGCATTAAATTACTTCCAGATTGTACTTTTGGAGCTTTTGGAGCCAATTTGTAAAGTAATTCACATTTTTTTTTTTTTTTTGTATTTTTATCTCCATAGTTAGGGCCAAGTGGTTGGCGCTTCGGTCTCACAGCACAAAGTACCGTGGTTCGATCCCAACAGGGGACCTTTCTGTGACGTGTTTGCATATTCTCATTTCTGCATGTCTCCGAGTTCACCAGTTTTCTCCAACAGTCCAAAAACATGCAGCAGGTTAATTGGGAAAATTGCCCAGACCTGCAAAAGAGAGTGAACAGTTGTCCGTCTTATATATGTGACCCTGCAATTGACTGAATACCAGTCCACCGGCCCTTCACCCAATGGCAGCTGGGATAGGCTCCAGCACCCCGCAACCCTGAGTAGGATAAGTAGTAGACAATGGATGGATCTCCATAGTTTAATTGTATTTTCTATTTGGCCAATATGTGTTTCTAAATTAAAGTTTTCTTTCTATTTAAATAAAAGTTAAATGTATGGTGCCCTTAACTGAGAAAGAAGAACCTTGTTTTGTTTTGTTTTTTTGCTTATATTTCTCTGCAGTAAGACTGTAAATTACCTCCACAAGTCTATAGGAATACTTGGAACTCTGTCATACTGATGACAATCATCCACACACATCAGGACATGCATAATAGGGGCTGATGTGTGAAAAAGTAAAATTGTGTTTGCATGTAGAGTCCGTTTTTAGATATCATAAAAGTCATGGTTCATGTAATGAGACGAGAGTAACTCCATTTGTTCAGAGTATGTTAACCACTGATGGTGCCCTTGACATACTGACATACTGTCCTGTGAGGTACTCCAAGATCCAAGCAGTGATGTCAGGGTGAAATTGCATTCCCAGCAGCTTGTCTCTCTGGAGGGTGGGTTGAATGCTGCTGAAGGCACTGGAGAAGTCAAAGAAAGGTTCTTCGGTTTCTTCTCATTGTCCAAATACATGTAAAAGGTTAATTGAAAATTAAAAATTGAAAATTGCCCAGTGTTTCCATGTTTGTGATGAGAGACTGAATGGTTCTCCGTCTCTATATGTGGCCCTGTGACCGACTGGCCAACCAACTGTAGCACGCCTCTTGCCCAATGACAGCTGATATAGGCTCCAGCATCCCCCGCGACCTATATGTAATAGGTAGATAATGGATGGATGGAAGGTGTCTTCATACTTTGATGATACCCAGCATTACGGTCCTTGTTATTGTTTGTTTAATAGCCGGAGGATTGGATGTACATTTCCCTTTCATAGGAGGCTTTCTGGCCCAATTTCTTTTGTATCATTTCTCCTTAATTTGGTCTTGAGAATATGGAGGCATGTCCATTGTATGATGGCCAATCTTTGGTCAGATCATATTGAAAGACTCCAGCCATGCTTGTTGCACACAGGTATCTAACAATTATCATAGCAAAATCTCTACCAGGCAAAAATATGTTATGATGAGCAAATATGATGAATAGGTTGACAGAGGCAGCAGCAGCTCAAAAAAAAACATGAGAATCTTTATCTTAATTCTGGGCTGCAATCATGGTGAGTTAGTGGGCTACATTTGAGAGAAGTTCCTCCAGTAGATATAAAGCCAAGTATAATACAAATATCAATGTAACTGATGGTAGAGTGACCAGTTATGTGCCCATTATCTACACTACCTATCAGTTTATCTTCATCACTCACTCATGCCACATATTCATTCAGAAACACAAAAACATTAATTTTCTTTCACTAATTTTAAGACCAGCTGTTATTTAGCTTCCTCGCCTAAACTTTTTTCTTTTTTACTTTACAGATGCTTTTGTTGGAGGACTGATTGGGCTGCTATTTGCATATATCTGTTACCGCCAGCACTACCCACCCTTTCTGCACATGGACTGTCACCTTCCATATGCTGCCTTGGCTGCCATTGCCCAAACCCCATCTCATCCCCAGGATGACCCACAGCCCACTGACAATGCAACCAGCCTTCCCCTGGAGGGCTTGACTGAAGGGCCAGTATGACTAGTGGCCACCATCGAGACCACTACCGACAACTTCGCCAAGTCACAGAGCCCACCTTCCTTTTCCAAGTGACAGATTAGGTCTTGTAAACATCCCGGTGGATGGCAACATTCCTTATTCATCTCAATGCTGTTTCACTCTGTCCCAAAAACATCCAAATAATTTTGTTTCTGTGCTTTTTTCAAATCTATTTCTTGTTGAGCAGTCGTGAAAGTTTATATTTTAATGTAAACAAAAAAGAGTTACAGTATTAATAAATGGTGGACATCTCCACTGAGAGGGGAAGAACAAAAACAGTTATTGAGAACTTGAGGCCTCAAAATGGCAGTGTGTCTGGATAGATAAACACCCCAACCAGATATTAAATTATTCCTCAATACAGAAGGTCAGCCGTTACATGATATGAGGATTTTAATGACATGGTTTTCTAATGAGACCCCCCAAAATATGATCAATGTTTTTTGGCTGGAAGACTGTCATCTCAGACAATCTGGTATTTAGGAGACAATGGGCCTAAAACAAGGACAATGAGTTTTGAATAATAGCCCATTTATGTTTATTCACATCCTTTTCTGAGATGACGGACATTAATAAAGCAGACACCAAAGAGTTGTAGTTTTCTCTTGTTTGGGTGGTGAAGCGCATATTATTCTTTATTAAAGAAGATGACAGTGAGCAGGATTATTGGTTCCCTGTCATCCAAAAAGCAATTTGTACCCTCTTACACGTTTTGCCAGAAACAATGGAAAATTTTGTTGCCTTGGTGTATTGAATCTTTCTCTTTTCTCATACTGGTACAATTTAAATTTACCTCTAAATCACTTCACACAGGAAAGAAAATTGCACTGGGAAGCAACAAAAAAGACAGCACACACAGAATTCTAAACTGAGTTTTGCCGTTTTACCGTCTTGTCTGGATGTAATGCAGGCCTATTTTTCCATCTGTCTGTCTTCTCTATCAAAAGAGCTTTTATGTTTTTGACATCCAGACGCCCAGTTGCCATCAACATTATTTTGGTAGCTATTTGGCTCAAGGCACAGGAAAAAAATGAGGACAGCTATGTGTTCACCCTCCATTATTTAGCATCAGTCATTATAAAGACCTATATCTCACACATAATCAATTGGCAAAGTCTCAAGATCATGTGTGTGGATGTTTGTGTTCCTTGTGTGCATCATAAATACAGGCCTTGACAAGGCCGATCTCACACCAATGCATACAAAAAGAAATTTAGGAAGAATGAATCTTTCCTGGCATATTTACCAAAAGTGAGGGAAAAAGTGCTCAGCTCTGCACATAGGACACTGTGAAAGGACTTGATAATATTGGGAATTGAACGGAGAAGAACAGTTCACTGCATCGTAGTTTCACAGAATCTTCTGGCAGTACTTCGAATGCCTACGTGAATGACTAGAACTTTGAGGCAGGTTTTGGATGAAATTGTAGTGGGATAGATCTGTATTTGATTGACTTGGTGACCTAATGTTTGTATTTTGTCATTTACTTTTCCTATTTGAGGGCATATTGTATATTTAAAAGATGTTCACAAGTCCTGTCTGTGAGAGTATTTTAGCTTGAATTTCCCTTGTTTTCATTTATTTGTTGATTTGATTTGATTTGATTTAATTTGGTGCAATATATACATTTGTAGCAGTAGGTCTCTTTCTCTCAGATGACAGATGTGTCGTATTGAAATTAAAATGATAATTTTATACAAAGAAAAAGTAATTATATGAACTACCAGATTCATAACAATATTGTGTATTTCCTTTTCTACATTAATTTTTCACAAACATTTCATCATTCCAGGGACTATGGTTCCTCAGACTTAACATTACAAAAGAAAATTGTAATGCATTTTAATGATTAGATGTTTGAAGAAAAAAGTCAGTAAGACCGATAATTGTTCATGGCATGCCAGTTCCATTTGTGAGAAAAGACAATTTTTTATGAATAAGCATGTCTGGCCTTGAGAACCAAATGAGCTGTGTTTTGCTGTTTATATACTCCTCGTGCATTACAGGATTGCTGCTGTGTGATATTTTTCCAAGAAAAAAGATAGAATCCCACAGTGATGTATATGGTTTTACATGTGATCAGCTGCTTGTTGCTGATGAGGCCGGGAAATCTGGGCCACGAAAAAAAAAAAACAACCTCAAGAGTAATCAATATTTGAGGATGTGTGGAATTATGAAGTCAAAATAAAGGGTTAAAAAATAAAAAGCATAATTTATTTCTGTCTTTTTTTTCATTTCTAAAAAAAATGATTTTTGTGTAACGGCATCATGCTAGACAGACAAGTCAGTCTTCAATGATGCTGCCCAGACACTACTGGCATATTTGCTGCAATTATTTTCTAGCAGGGTGAGCAGTGGCATCCATCTGGAAGAAAAAAAAAAGGTAAATCTAAGTTCATGAATGGTCTCAAAACTACTGTCAAATTTCAAATGAAATCAACTTAAACACCTGTTGCCAACATCCACTCAAGTTTCAACAAATGAGCCAAGAGCTGTAAGTTGATACAGCTAGACACTAGACACAGTCCAAAGCATTGTTCTTTTTGGCACTGTTGTTTGCAGAGATCAAGGATTCCAGTTTTTAAAAAAATTTAAGAATTCACCTGTTTCTGATATGATTCTTAAACTGTGCCTTGTTGACCGCTTACCTTCAGTTTCCGCACTGCCTACAATGCTTTCAAGTAAAAAAAACAAAAAAAAGGCACCAAGTACAGTCTGTTCTTTAGTCAGTCTGTTGCCGACTATTGGAAAGAGCAAGCATAAATTTTGATGGCCAGCTGTGAACTGGAGTTAAAACCTTTTCAAGAAATTATGTACATGTAGAGGCTAGTAAAATGACTGAGTCTGACAATAATATCTGCAAGTGCATCAAGGCCCCGGCAGTATGATTGATATTCTAAATGTGTTTGAACATTTAGAATTTCATCCTGGTTGATTTTTCTGTTTGCACATACCATTTGTGAAATTGGGTTAACTAAGGTAGCAGTAAACTTTATTCTACATAAAATCCCCAGCACAGTAACAGAATGTTGACAAAAGATTTTCACACTCTGCTCTCAATGATTCAATTCAGTTCTACACATAAAAACTAGAGAGCAGCTAATAATAATAAGATAGGGTGATCAGTATATTATATTCCAAGAGCATTTCTGCCTGTGAGAATCTAACAAACATTAGCCTTTGTTATTTACTGTATTTCCTGGCACACATTTTCTAATACATAAATGCTGTTGAATAAAAACATACAATCACATCATACAATCATACAACATACAATCGTGCACTTTCCTGATCTCTGGAACAGGGAGGCATGAAATTTCATTCCTCATCTTAAAAAGGGAGGTGTTGCGAGGTTGACAACACAGACTACAGATAAGGTGATTGGATTATGTACAGTTGCAGCACTGCAAAAGAGTATTATCCTGTAGGAATTATGTGGCCCTAACAAGATAGTGGAGTATATGTTGCAATAGGAGCACTGGTGGGGTCCAGGTGTCAGAAGCTGAGAGGGAAGAAAATAGTTTCTTCGTCAAATGGAACGATTTGTCCCTCTGACAGTGCAGGGTCTATCACCTCTGCGTTCCACCTTGTTTATATCACCCTTGGGTTAAATGGCTTCAACCTTAAAACAAATATATTCAGGTTTATTTTCCTCTCCACACTTGTTTGGCTAAATGCTCATGAACTTAGTACCAACCTCAGACCAAATTATGTCTAATTTAACAAGGAAAAAAAAATGACTTATTTACACGGTGGACTATTTTATTGTAATACTTGAAATACAATAAATACACTTTTGCTTGGAATGCTACTCTTCCAAAATGGCTTCGGGACACCAAACTTGCCCAACGGTTGTGTTGAAATTGCTAGTTAGTCTTGTTACTCCTTTCCTAGAAAGGACTTAATGAGCTTCCCTTGGTCTGAATCTTGTACCCTAATTGAGATTATTCTTTTTTTAACAATCTTACATGCAGGATTTATTTTAGTGTTACATTTTTTTGTGTAGCCTTGCTACACGATATATAAACACTACAAAACATATGTTCTCAAATTTATTTTCAACTGCCTTGATGAAATGTTAGAACAACTGGATCAGAGTATGTTTTCAGGGTCATTCATACATATGTATTTATAACTGCCTCCAAGAGACACACTTTAAAACCAGGTATAATCACAGTTTTTAAATTTTCCGCACAGAAGAGTGGTCACAATCTTGACAGGATATGATTTGGATGGCAAAGTACCCTCATCATCACAATTCCTTCAACCAATGTGATAAACAAGAAAAGAGCTGGAAGCAATACATACCAACCAAACATAATACTTCAGTTTTTTTTCTTTTCTTGGAAGCTGTGTAGGTGAACTATTGCCATAATTTAAATGTTTTTCACTGTAGGTTGAGTTGCCTTGAGTGTATTGTCTTTGTAAACATATGTGGTAACATTGCGGCCTTCTGCCATCAGTTAGATGCCTGAAAGTGTTTTTTTCACTTGTGCCTTGTTCAATAATGTGCTGAAAATACAGACCTGTAAATCCAGCTTAGTGCGTTTGCAGTAAACTACTTTGCTTGATGAAAACAAAAGTTAAAGGGGTTGCCATGTCACATCTGAGGAGATTTCTGACATACCATGATGGTTTCACCTGTTATTGTACAGGGATGTTAACTATATAAATGGTTAGACGACAGAATATTGCCCACCAGTGGCAATTACTAAAGGCATCCTCAGTAACTCAATTCATTGATACTGGCTCATTTTCCAAAGACACTCAAACACAACAATCAAAGAAAAGGCTTTTGCAGGAGCTTCATCTTAAGTATGAAGTAATTTTCCGAATTTTTTCCAAATAACCTGCAGCATATTTTGGACTGTTGGAGGAAACCCATGCAGACATGGGGAGAACATGCAAACTCCACACAGAAAGGTCCCCTTGTCAGAATCGAACCAGAGTCCTTCGTGCTGCGAGGCCGCACCGCTACGCCACCGTGCTGCCCATAATTGATCATCTTAAGTTTAAATTGGCACCTCATCCACAGTCATTATTGCGCAAAGTGAGCATTTTGATTACTGCAGTGATAACAACTGCTATTTGAAGCATAAAGAGTTAGCTGGCCAATTAACATTGCAATACCCTTCAAGATGCTACATAATTTCCATCCCATTCAGTGTCTTCAAAAGGTAAAGTAAATTGAGATGATTTGAACCTGCTGTTACAGGAGTTTCCACCATGCATAGACAAGGTCCATTAACATTTGCATTAGATTATGTTACTGATGACAAAGGCAGTTTAGTTAGAACACTTTGCACTACAGAAGTGAAAGAACTTTGCAATGGAAGCACATACCAGCTGCATTTGGATCACATCTTCTGTTCTTTTTTGGCATCATATACATCACTGAACCTGCTTTTACTTACATTTCTTGGCAGAGCAAGTTTAATCCTGTTTGCAGATCCAGGTGATTTCTTGATGCCTTCTTTCTTTTCAACGTGTGAGGCTATCTCATTTCATCTCTGTTACCTTCAATTAGCTTCTCTCTAGCCTTCTGTAGAAAGCTGCACCTCACCAGCTGACATATTTTGGCTGACCTGTATCCCTTTCATTACATTTTTTACACCTTTGATGAGTTTTTGTAACAGTGTCTTTTAATTTATGGTACCCATTTAATCTAGCAGTAGATTACAGTGATCAGTTTGTTTGACTGCCCCTCCTCGGGTGGTTGCTTCTGTTATGTCTTTAAAGTTAACTTTCATATCTAAAGTTGTTTAGTCTCGCACACATGATATGAAGCATCCCTACAGTTTGCTTGTGTACTGCTCAGCCAAAGCTAACAATGAAATGGCTATTTCAGAAACCCAGGTGTATATGTGTGTACGTGTGTGTGTGGGGGGGTCCACACAAAGCATATTAACAATGTTTTTTTATTCATCTTTACTATGAATTTATACTATGAATATTTTTTCCTTTTAATATAATTTTTTTCAATTAATTCAATTCCTGAAACACAGCCTATATTTTATGTGTTCTGTTACACCTTGCTAATTAGGATTTTCTTTTTTTTTATTGAACTGGGATTCCATGCCCTGCAGACTCTGCACAATAATTAAGCTTTGAAACGAATGCAGTTAACCACTCATGCCACTCCAGTGGGTGAATGCAGCATTAGTGTTCTTTTGATATGCAACAAGGTTGAGACTTAAAAGTAAAACAGTGTCCAACTTTCCTTTTTACGCAGCATTGATCCAGAGCTCTAACACCTCTGTTACAAGATCAGTGGTATACCATTTTACCCCGTCTTCTATCTGCATGCACTTTGCATGAGGAGACATACAGTGTAAATATGCCACATGTTCACACTGAAACAATGCTGTGGAAAAGTCAAGTAAGACCAAGATCCCCCATCAACACTCCAAAGAAATCAGCAACTGAAATCACTGTTCTGGGAGCAGAGCACAAGCAACTCAGTCACTGTATTATGAAAGCACAGATCTGACTGGGCAATGTTTCCTGGGGAATGTCCCAATTCCAACTTAGAAATCAGTGCTCAAAATAGAATATTTGGGAATTAGCAACCCATTACACCTTCACTTAGTTTGATGTCTGGAGACACAATTGGAAGAAAGAGATATGAAATATGCATAGCCAGAGGAAAGGACTATGTCATTACAGCAGAAGAATTCGAATCCTTTCATTTCTATCTCTTCTCATTTGTTATCACGTTTTGCAAAATGCAACTATTTTAAATAATAGATGTTTCAGAATCTGAAGAAAGTGACGAATCAAGCAGTCATCAGATTGTTTGATAAATTATGGATCAGCAAAGGAATATGAGAAATTGATTTTTCCAGAACTTTGCCACTGCTGTAAGTAATCGTGAAGAAAGGGACACACAGTTCCATTCTTCTGACTCTAGCTCCCATCAAAATATGCCAGGACACACTTGTGATTTCTGTAATGTGTGCATGGAGACAAGTTTAAGTGCTCAAAGCCTGACAACAGGACACTCTCAGCAATAATATGGTATCAGTATTATTCAGTCCCATTGTGCCATAATCATTAGGGATATTTTTTAAGGGTCCTAAGAGGCATGATCATAAGTTGAGAGGGTTGCAGTTTAAACTGTTCCTGAGGCAAACAGTGGTTTGAGTCAGCCACTTTTCATCTGTCTTATTGAGGGACTGCCTACTGAGGAGAAAATCTCTCTATTTGTGGAAGGAATTTTGAGTGGATAATCTATATTTTCCACACTTTAAAAATATACGGCTCAAGGAGAGCAGAAGTACTCTACAGGAGTATCGTCAATTGACAGAGTGCTGCATGGGAGGTATATGATTGCTTATACCAGTGTGATACAATCACTGCAGCTGGTTTAACAAGTTTGCACAAGATTCATTGTTCATCCACACAGGGACCTACAGGATAATCACAGTAACTGGCACTTTTCTCGTCTTTGTTTTAAGCCAACATGGTTTTAAGCTGATCACTTGGCAGACCAGTAGCAAAGATGGCTAGTTTGTGTGTCAGAATAGATTTGAAGTCCAGAAAATGTAGTGACGCCGTTGTAACCACTGACAAACAATCCACATTTAGAAGTACTACTTTTAAGAACACCAAAGAATACAACTATGAAAACCTTGCCTGTTGCCAATGGGAAAATTAACTGTATGATTGTGCTTTGTACATGGCACAGTTTGCATCAAATAACTATATGAAAGGTGATCAGCACACCGATTGACACAGACACAACTTATACCATACTTAAGTGGTAACTGACATGCATAAAGCACCACAATCAAATAGCAGACAACTGTACATGTACTTTTAGAATCCTATAAATTCCTCTGGGCAGTGTGCCACATTGGCAAACTCGGTGATTTCTGCCATGTCTGCATTATTGATAAGGCAATTACTAATAAATCAATATATCAACAAACTGCAGTTCTGTCGAAGTGCAACAATCTTAGAGACACTGAAAGGGGTCTAAGGATTTGCAAGCAAGCAATGTTAGTCAGTAGCTAGCTCTCTAGAATTTTATATGCAAATTATTGACTGTTCTGTACTGTAAATATTGCCTGGTCAAACGTTATTATTGGAAAAACAACTTTTTATTGGAAAACTGGAGGCATTTCACAAAGGCACATTATCAGTTAATAATGAAAAGGGTTTTGAAAACATGAAGAAAAATATTTCTTGAGGAGCTGTACTGTAAAAGAAATTTCTCGTGCTCGTACAACTGTATCCATTGATAAACACATACATGCATAGAGCAGACATGGCTCTTTTATTATAAATATATAGATACATACATACATACATACATACATACATACATACATACATACATACATACATACATACATACATACATACATACATACATACATACATGCATACATACATACATACATGCATACATACATACATGCATACATACATACATACATTTCAAATACAATTGATTTGTGTCCAATCATTGCCGGTATTGGTCATGTCCTATAGTGGCAGACTTAAACATCCAAAATGGCAAAATCGATGGAACGGTATCACAAGCCACTACTCCCTGCTGCTTTCAGACTCTACATCCACCACTACTCTCAGTTGAAAAAAATACTACTCAATAAACAACATTATTACTCATTCCATGTACAATGTGACAATTATCATATCAAATATCTGCAATACCTTATGTGCAATTACTACTTACATTGATAATATGAAGTCCATATTATGTATATTATGACTGCTAATGTCAATACTGAGTTTTATATTCCAAATTTATAGCAAATATAGTCAATATTTTTGCACATTCATAGAGGTAAAAACATACAGATTATTCTTCTGTGCATAACTGTCACCAAAATCAGTGAGAAGAGAGGCTTTGTTTAGTGGACCTACATCAGCCATCACTCTGAGACGTCACTGAAGTTGTTTGAATGACAAACCATCTCAGCTCAGGGTCAATATGTTTTGTTTATCTATTTCCTTACCAACGTATTTTCTGCTATTCATCCCTGTTTACTCCTGGAAGTACTCTCGGTTAGGAAAGTAACTAACTTCCCTGTTCAAGTACTGACAACTCTTTTTTTGAGTAATTGTAAGCAATATTGTTTTGCGTGACTTGCTGACCTATGAATGTGCTGTTCATTATACTTTGAGAGGATTCATTTCACGATGGCAGAAAATAAAACAAGTAGGTTTGATACTCACAAAACCCAGAGTTCAGGCAAAGAGTTCATATTTATAACAAGGATGTAATGTGAAGCTTCAACAGCAAGTAGTTCAAGGGCCCATAGCAACAAGACCAGCACTGAAACATACTTGTATATGTCAGTTCAACTAACTAACTTTATTAACTCAAAACAGACCATTTTACCAAAATGCTCAATTTTCAATTAATAAAGTTAGAATGTGCCAATCAGCAACTAATACCTTTATTCAATCCTGCAAAGAACACATACAATTCAATTTGGCCAACATCTATGTCCTATATGCCTCATTGTTAAGGTCACTCCCACTGCAATCATCACTGTCATTTTCATCAGTTTGTTTGCCCCTTATTTATGGGTTATAAGCATCCCCCGTGATCCTAAGTGTAGGATAAGGGGTACATAGAGGATGGATGGATGGATGGATGGATGGATGGATGGATGGATGGATGGATGGATGGATGGATGGATGGATGGATGGATGGAAAATTGTCCAGACATCTGAATGAAAAGTGAGTGGTTGCTTGTCTCCAAATATGGCACTCCCATTGACTGTCAATCAATCTGACTACACTCCCCTTCTTGCCAAAGGACAGCTGGGATAGGCTCCATCATCTCCACAACCTTGAGTGCAGGATAAGCAATAGATAACGGATGGATGAGAGGATTGCTCTCTCTGGATATTATGAGCTGATATTTATGCTTGTTCCTCAAATGCCCCACATCACCACCACAACCAAAAAATAAAAGTAAATAAAACAGCTTAAGATTAATCTGAGCTTTGTGCTGACTGAAAATCAAAGATACAGGTAAGTCAAGTTATTGGAGATCAAGAAACCCCAGCACCGGAATTGCTGTGTCAGACTGAAAACACAACTTGTGTGTAACAGGTTGACAATGCAGTCTGATGTAAGAAGATATAGATGATTTTATATCTTTTAGCAAAAGTGTAAGGCTACCTTTTTGCCTAGCTTTTGTTTCCAATCAAGTAAGACAAAAACGAAATATTTGAAAAATTCCCTGGCATTTTTGTGCACTAGTCAACCAGCATTGTTCCAAGTGCCACAGGTTTCTCATTAGCTTGAGATGGAAAGGCAGTTCTTTTCAAGTTATCAAAATTAAACATCTTTCAGTGCTAAAATAGAAATGCTCCTAATAAATGTTTCAATTGTCATTGAGTAAGAAAAACGAACAAAAGAATTACAATTTGAAAATGGAAATAAACCATTAAAACATTAATATGACCTTCACACTTGTCTCTAAACCATTTTTTTCAGGCTATTATTCAAAAGTTTTTCGGTACATAAAATATGAATTCATTTGATCTGTCCTTGATTAGTGTTAAATCTGTTTTGAGTCCTGAACCTTAACCACCCCTCTGAAGTATTGTTTTATTTACTGTAGTCATTTGCCTTATTAAGTTTCAGCACTCAAGCACTGACATAACAGGGTTCTTCTTTTTGTAACGTATCCACACTGCAGAAATGCCTTTTGCTTTGCTTCAAATTTTAAACTCCATTGTTAAACTGGAAAATTATGTGATATGACATTTCTAACCTACTGGTGGACCCAAGTGGTGAGGGATGCCATCAAACTGAAGGTGTCCTATCGGGCCTTTCTGGCCTGTAGGGCTCCAGAGGCAGCTGACAGGTACCGGCAGGCCAAGCGGCATGTGGCTTCGGTGGTTGCCAAAGCAAAAACTTGGCCGTGGGAGGAGTTTGGGGAGAACCACTTCCGGTGCGCTTCAAGGAGATTTTGGTCCACCATCCGGTGGCTTAGGAGGGGGAAGCAGCGCTCCGTCAACACTGTGTATAGTGGGAGCGGGGTGCTGCTCACCTCAACTCGGGATGTTGTAGATCAGGCAGGAATACTTCTTAGTCCTCCTCAATCCTGTCGAAACGCCTTCCAATAAGGAAGCAGAGCCAGGGGACTCTGGAGAGGATGTGCCTATTTCTGGGGCTGAAGTTGTTGAAGCAGTTCAAAAACTCTTGAGTAGCGGGGCCCCGGCACTGGATGAGGTCTACCCTGGGTTCCTCAAGGGTCTGGATGCTGTAGGGCTGTCCTGGCTGACCAACTACAGGGGTATCACACTCCTCAGCCTCCCTGGTAAGGTCTATTCAGTGGTGCTGGAGAGGAGGGTCCACCAGCTCGTTGAACTTCGAATCCAGGAGGAGCAGTGTGGTTTTTGTCCTGGTTGTGGAACAGTGGACCAGCTCTATTCCCTCAGCAGGGTCCTCGAGGGGGCATGGGAGTTGGCCCAATTAGTCTACATGTGTTTGTGGATCTGGAGAAGGCTTTCGATTGTGTCCCGCGGGCAATTCTGTGGGGGGCGCTCCGGGAATATGGAGTACTGAACCCCGTTATACGGGCTGTCCGGCCCCTGTATAATTGGTGTCGGAGCTTGGTCCACATTGCCGATTGTAAGTCGGACCCATTTCCGTTGAGAGTTGGAGTCCGCCAGGGCTGCCTTTTGTCACTGATTCTTTTCATAAATTTAATGGACAGAATTTCTCAGCGCAGGGTGTCGAGGGGATCTGTTTTTTTGGCCACAGGATCGAGTCACTGCTTTTTGCAGATGATGTGGTTCTCTTGGCTTCATCACGCCATGATCTCCAGCTCTCACTGGAGTGGTTCTCAGCTGAATGTGTAGCGGACGGGATGAGGATCAGCACTAAATCCGAGAACATGGTGCTCAACCACGGAAATGGGTGGGGTGCCCACTCCGGGTCGGGGAAGAGGTCCTGCCCCAAGTGGAGGAGTTCAAGTATCTCGGGGTCTTGTTTACGAGTGAGGGAAGGATGGAGCTGGAAATCGACAGCCGGATCGGTACAGTGTCTGCAGTGATGCAGACTCTGTATTGGTCTGTCGTGGTGAAGAAGGAGCTGAGCCAGAAGGCAAAGTTCTCAATTTACCAATCAATCTACCTTCCTACCCTCACCTATGATCACGAGCTGTGGGTAGTGACCGAAAGAACGAGATTGCGGATACAAGTGGGCAAAATTAGTTTTCTCTGCAGGATGGCTGGACTCTCCCTTAGAGATAAGGTGAGAAGTTCGGCCACCCAGGATGAGCTCAGAGAAGAGTCGCTGCTCGTCCGTATAGAGAGGAGTCAGATGAGGTGGCTCGGGCATCTGGTCAGGATGCCTTCCCGGGAGAGGTATTGTGGGCATGTCTATCTGGGAAGGGGTCACGGGGAAGACCCAGGACATGCTGGAGAGACTATGTCTCTGGGCTGACCTGGGTGCGCCTTGGCGTCCCCCCAGAGGAGCTGGACCATTTGGCTGGGGAGAGGGAAGTCAGGGTCTCTCTGCTCTGGCTGCTGCCCCCGCAACCCAACTTCTGATCACAAAAAGAGCTCAGTGTGGAATAAATATTTTTTCATAATGAAGGACTCAACATGAAACAATCTGATGGATCATCTCTGGTACTGGAATCAGTAAGACCTTCACACATCCTCTCCGACAGTCGACTAAATGTGTTACAGGGTGTTGCTTTACAACATCTTATCCCTTTGACTTCCACTCTCACAGCCACTGTCCAAGCTTCCGAACCTCCAATGCTGAAATATCTCAAAAACATTTATTCTAACTGCAAAGCATTTGCTGTATCATAGCCTTAATAAACATTGAGAAATGTGTCAACACAAATCCGGTATTATCCATCTGTGACAATAAGATAATAACAGTAGTTATGAAAAGTCTCATTCCATAATGTCTCTTGGCTTTAAATAGTATTGAGGCTGTGCAATGTCAACATGGATGAAAATGGTGCAGAAGAAAACATTATATGACCTCCATGTCATAATATGACTGCTCTTGGATAGAATGAATTATGATGTAGTGCGTCAATTGCTTGAAGCTCACATGTCATACAGTTTTCCCCGGAGCTCATAAATAAAACGATAATCATACTTTAGTATTTGCCACATACACCCAGCTGAGTACACAATGTATATGTGACAAGAAGGAGTCAAAAATCCTAAAATGCTTGGACTTATCTTCCAAAAATGTGTGTCCCTGAATGAAACCCCCACTGTTTCAGCCTGGAAACTGCACAGCCCCAAGGCTCCCTGAAGTGCACGAGCATGCTTCCTCCCATCTGATTATTTCACATATTTCATCAAGAGCTCTCATGATGAATAATGGATACAATGTTTTTGTATTTTTCAGCTCTGCCACTGGATATTGATATCTAAAAAATGAAAACAGAAAGAGGGGAAAAAAGATAACATCAGAGAATTATATGCCAAGCTCTACAATGGGCATCCGTTTAAATAGCAATGTGTTGAGAAAAGGAACCCAACAGACAGTATTAATATTTTAAAAAGTCTTCCTTCTTTTGCAATTCATTAGTTTCATCATGTTGATTTGCTTTCCACCTCTTTTCTTGGTAGCAGTTGCTGAATCATGGTATGTAATTAAGTTGTTTAGTTTTTCTCCACAGGAGAGACTATGAGGATAATTTTAAAATTAATTTCTTTGTGGAAATCTCTGGTTCCTTCAGAGGTTTGATTATTTTATTGCCCAAAAGTTTTCATTGTAATTTGAATGATTAAATTGTTTTTGTTCTGTAGCTTAAACCTGAATGAACCTAAAAGAGACAGAGGCATTTCTTAGCATTTTTCACTTTGACCAAGGGGTCTTCTCAGTTTGCTTGTATATCTTGGATGACTTTCAGATGCCAATAAAGCAATTCAAGTTAAAAAGAGAAGGGCATTCAGACCTCATACATATAACAAATCACAAAATCTCTAATTATCATGGATAGTTAATGTTGACCACACACAGACAGAGGCCTGAGCAGTCTGCTATCCCTCTTGAAGTAGTTATGAAGTGTGAATCTGGGACATGCAGTGACTGATGTACAGCACTGATTGGCCCTGGCACCCTAACCATGCTAGACCAACAAGGTTTCCATCTCAAGAGAGGGGGTACAGCTTGCCTGGATCAGATGTACCATCAGGGGGGACGGGACCTGGCTTTGTATGAAGTGGATTCACAGGACCATCTCAATATAAAATGAGGAGGCTTTTGGTGTTACTGAGTTACCATGTGAGATTACTTTCCTGAATCTGGGTCAAAGACAGTAACCACATCAATGTCAAGTATAGAAAAATAGCTAAGTTGGAATCATTACTGGAATATGATTAGTCATATATATACATACATACACTAAATGGCCAAAAGTATTCACTCACTTGCCTTGACTCGCATTTGAACTTAAGTGATATCCCATTCCTAATCATTTTGGTTCAATATGAGGTTGGACCACCCTTTACAACTTCAACTCTTCCAGGAAGGCTGTCCACAAGGTTCAGGGGTGTGTTTTGGCGAATTTTTGTCTTAAATGTCTTGTCTTGGTATGCTGAGGCGATACCAAGCATCAGCATTTGGACATTTTGGGCAACTCCATACTCCCAACTTGGAACAGTTTGGTGCTGCCCCTTTCCTTTTCCGACATAACTGTGCACCAGTGCACAAAGCAAGGTCCATGGAGACATGGATGACAGAGTCTGGCGAGGAAGAACTTGACTGGCCTGCACAGAGTCCTGACCTCAAAGCAATAGGACACCTTTGGGATGAATTAGAGCGGAGACTGAGAGCCAGGCCTTCTTGCCTAACATCAGTATATGAACTCATGAATGTTCTTCTGGAAGAATGGTCAAAAATTCCCATCAACACACTCGTGAACCTTGTGGACAGCCTTCTCAGAAGAGTTGAAGCTGATATAGCTGAAAGGGGTAGACCAACGTCATATTAAACCCTTCACTTAAGTTCATATGCGAGTCAAGGCAGGTTAGCGAATACTTTTGGCCTGATAGTGTCTATGTATAGATATATATGTATATCTATATTTGCATATATTTACACTGTATTTGTTGATCCAAATTCAGTAATCCAAAGAGAAAATGTGAGAAATTGCCAACAAAGATTACTCTCTACAGACAAAAGGATGTTTATAGAGAGATTTTAACATAATTTGTCAAAGGCAGATTCTGTGTCAGTCTAATACTGTGATATATTCATACAATACTTAAGGAAAAGCTATGTGGTGTACATTTTGATACTATTGCCAAGGATTGAAAAGCCAACAAGATGGGTTCAGAGTGGGGTGATCGTGACAGATTTTATTTACTGAAAACATGACCCATGATAAGGATTACAGAATAACAATGATTCACAGCAAAACTGTTTGGTCTCTGTCCTTATTAGATTATATAATCATACTCAATGGACAGATTTAGCACTGAGACAGATTTAGCATTCACGATCTGGTTTGTCAAGCTTTCGAGGGATTTTTAATCACAGTGGTACAAAATATTTGTAGCTATGCATTAAATGTTCCTGAATTGCTATTGTACCATGTATCTTTTTTAATGTAAATAGAAGCATTATCTTAGCTATGCCCCTTCTATCTATCTAAGTTAGTTGTGTGGGTTCTGCTCCTGTTTTTTGTTCCAATTTGGTAATTACATTTTCAACAGACCTACTGATTGTGATTACAAGATGTATTTTGGGAGAAGAGATTTAAAACTTATCCGTCCAACTTATTCGTCCCTTTTTATTACTGGCTGCATGGTATTGCAGGACTAAAGCGTGTGAGTATATATGATAGTATGTTGTATGTCACAGAGACCTTGCTACAGGAAAATAACTTATGATCATCACTGACATTCAGATGGTTTCAGTTGGCAGATTAAATCCATAATAATAACAATGTAGGATAGTGCAGGATAAACAGTAGTTAATGAATGATAATAACTATAGAAAATAGCAATTATAAAAACTTGAAAGTAATTATAAAACCACTGAAAATTACTCAAACATACAGCACTATAACTAAGCAGATATTAATTTCATTGCAGAACTAAACTGAGAGCAAATTTCAGCATTTGTGAGTAGCAGTATGGTTTTATGCCCAGAAAGAGCTGCAGTATTTACTTTGAGAATGTTGATGGAGAATTACAGAGAAGTCCAGAGGGAGCTACATTGTGCCTTTGTAAAGCTAGAAAAAAAGCAAGACACAGTGCTGAGTGAGAAACGTTGGTACTAAAGGTAATAAGGAAATCTGTAGTGGCAGAGAAATATGTTAAATTGATGCAGGGCATGTAGGAGAACTGTGAGTCAGAGAAGTTCAAGGTGAAGGTGAAGCTGCATCTGACAGGAATCTCCATGGACCATGATAATTGCAGATGACTGGGAGCTGTAGTGACTGCATGGAGCAGGTGGAGGTATGCCCTGAAGAGGCGGATAACAGACTGGAGTTAGCTGTAGCAAGACAGAATACATGTGTGTGAATGAGGGGCCAAAGTGGAACCATGAGGCTATGGGGAGTTTATATGAAGAAGTTGGAGAATTTAAAGAACTTAGGGTCAACAGTCTAGACTAGTCAACTGGTCAGAGTTTAGAAAAGAGGTGAAAAAACACAGTCAAGCAGGTTGGAACAGTTGGAGAAAAGTTTCAGGGTAATGTGTTATTAAAGAATATCAGCCAAAATGAAAGGAAAGGTGTGCAAGACAGAGGTGGACTAGTGATGCTGAATGGTGTAGAGACAGTGGCATTGAGGAAAACACAAGGAAATAGAGCTAGAGGTAGCAGAGTTGAAGATGTTGAGGTTCTCTTTGGGAGTGAGTAGGATAGAAAGGATCAAGAATGAGTCCATCAGAGGGACAGCACACTGTTGTTGCACATGTTGTTTTGGAGATAGTCCTCCTGTTCCTACCCAACATTCCTCTGTCTGTTTCTGCCCAGCGTTCCTCCGCCTCTTCCTGCCCAGTGTTCCTCTGCTTGTTCCTTACGAGGTTTCTTCCCTTGTTGGTGTATGCTAACACCTTCCACCTTGCCGCCCATGACCTGACCGGGCCGTTCCCTTGTTGATGTATGCTAGTGCCTTCCACCTAGTTGCCTCCTGCCCTGCGATCCCCGCCCTGCATCCCCCCTACCTAGTCTGCCTGTTTCTGTCCTGCGTTCCGCCTACCTGGTCTGCCTGCTCCTGCCCTGGGTCCCCCTTACCTGGTCTGCCTGACTTTGCCCTGTATCTCACTACCTGATCTGCATTGTCCTGCTCACCTGGTCTAAGTAAACTGGTTGTTTCGCACCCTGTCTGATTTGTTGCGGAGTCCCATGTCTGTGTGTGGGTCCTACCTCTGATCCGTAACAGTTTGCTCTTGTTCCCCCCTTTTACAGATGCACTTACATTTTACTATCTCCCTGCATGAAGGTTCCTGCAACAAAGCATTGCGGAATCGTGGGAAGGCTCTCCACCAGGCCAACAACTTCTGATGATTTCCTGCTGACATGACCATATCATAGGGGCGGCGTAGCGCAGGAGGTAGAGCGATTGTCTGTGGAACCGAACCTCCCTGGTTCGATTCCCTGCTCCTCCGAGTGTGTCCAAGTGTTGTTGAGCAAGACACTGAATCCCTAACTCCTCCCCTGGCGCTGGCAGACATTTCAAGTACATTTATAATGTTGACAAATATTTCCCTCTTCCCCAAGTTTTTTTCTTAATTCTCATCTGGAGATAAATTATGTTTACTCAAACATTGTGTGCAAATATTTGAGGGGCCTCTCCAATACATAAGATAAAGAGTTTTAAGGCTCAATGTTAAATTATGAGTAAAATGCTAGTTTAGCCTTCTGCCATTTATTATGTTTTGAGTAAAGACAGTGACTGCTCTCACTTTGTATCCATTTTTCTCAATTTATGAATCCATTCAAAATTCCTTGCAGTCCACATTATGTGACAAACTTGGGCCCAACAGCAAAGAAAAATGTGTCTGGGAAGTCGATAATGATGCCCCTTCGTGAATCATAAGCTGCAAAGCAAGTCTATAAAATGCCATCAGTATGTATTGTATAAGTCATTTATTTATTATCTATCCTGCTTATCCTGCACTCAAGTATTGCTGTCGGAAGGGGGCTATCATTGGTCAAGAGACAAGGATCACCTTGATCCATCGCAGGTCGATCGAGGAGCTACTTCACTCCCTCATTCACACATCTGGGCAATATAGAGTCCCCACCTAACTTTCTACGTGTTCTTTGAGGTGTGAGAGGAAACTAGAGACCCCTGTCAGAATTGAACCAGGAACCTTCTTGTTGTGAGGCGGAAGCAATAAGCACTGCACTATGTGCCATCCCTTAATCTATTAGATAACATTATTCATAATGTACCACTTATCCTACACTCAGGGTCAGCCTATTGACAGCCTATTCCAGCTGTCATTGGGTAAGAGTAGTACACCCTGGACAGGTCACCAGTCGATCACAGGGCCACACAGACAAACAACCATTCATTCTCTATTTCACACATCTGGGCAATTTTTCCAACTTTCCAATAAACCTTCTGCAAGTTTTTTGATTGTGGGAGGAAACTGTAGAACTCAAAGGTAATCCACACAGACAAGGGGAGAACATGGAAACGGCACAAGGAAAGGCCCCCTGTGGGAATTGAATTTTATTGAGGCTAGACTGACTGAGATGCAGCCTCGTCTAATCTTCTGCCTCTGAGCAGTTTCACAGGGAGCTTGTGAAGGGCCTTGCTCATTACCATAATAACAGTATGAGGGTGGAGCAATTGGCACCTCTTCAAATTCCCTACCCAGCCCTTTCAAGCCAGTGCTGGGATATAACTTTAAACGCATATAATGAAATTCACTTTTGAAATAGACAGAAATTCCCATGCTTCTTAGCAGTATTTTGAAAACACCTTCCTCAAATCTGCTTTTGTCTTCTGCCCTATGAAATATGCACTGCTAACACAGTGAAACATTGCTCATGTCCCACCACTGACAGAAAGCACCTGGACATATTGAATGATGATAGATTACTGCTTTAAAGAACTCTGGAGTTCCCCTAAGCTGTTGACCCTATTTCAGACTCTCCCTCTACAATAAAAGACTTGTTCTAACTGACTTGTTTTGTAGCAAAAAAATTTTGCCTGAAAAATTAAATATTTTCATAAGAGAGTGTCATGAAATGTGAAGAGATCTGACCCAAATGCAAGGACACTCCCAGGAGATAAGGTATTCAAGGACTTTACTGAAGTCGTGAGGGCTGTGCTGGGTCCGGGTTGAGGCAGGACAGTGCCGGAACTCGGAAGGGGTGAGATGGGGAACTATGCGAGGAAGGGGTGAGACTTGGAACTAGCTAAGATGGGGCGAGACTTGTAACCAGTGAGGAAGGGGCGAGACTTGGAACTTGAGAGGAATGGCAAGATGTGAGGGAGGGCCAAGACATCGGGTAGGGTGTGCAACGCAACAATCTGGCACCGACGGGCTGGCAACAGGCTCCCTCTATCCTCAGCCCGATGAGGCCTAATGACTCCTAACTGGCTGGATTTCAGTCTTGCATAGCAGCTGCCGGATCCAAAATAGTGTTTTTTTAACTGTGTACTGGTTCCAGATGGCATTGATAGAAAAACCTCACCACAAAAAATTACACAAGCATTTAATCAAGAAAAATGCAGGATACAAAAGTAATAGAGCTGGAGCTGTTTTGTGCAAATTTAAGGTTTAAAATGAATTAAGTGGAGGAGAGAAAAATTGTAGGTCAAAAGCTGGTGGCCAAGATGGGTTTATGATTTAAGAATTATAATTATTCTCTTTAGTTTCTTATCAGATGACCTTGAAAACCTTTCTCAGAGTACTGAAACATATGGAGATTTCTTTACAAAATAAATAGTGTGGCTTCCATCATACAGCATTTGTCAAAAAAAAAATATACCACCTCCTGCACTGGGGTAAGTTGGCATTAAATTCTGTTCTAATTAGGAGCTGAAACATTATCAAGCAAGATACTTATATGAGAGTTTATCCAGAGTTATAGTTTCTAAGCATTACCATAAAAACGTGGAGAATTTATATGTGATATCGGTTTGTAGACACAAGTTTACTTGCTGCTTTTGGTAGTCATTGGTAATGACATTCAGTTCCCCAAGATGAGCTTTCCTGTTTCTGGTCTGCTATTAGAAATATTCTTCAGTAGCGTTCAGATCTAGGAACATTTTCATTGTGCTTAACCTTGAAGGGGTTACTTTGAAGCAATTGGCTGTGAGACATCAACTCTCCTTTTAATTTGGTTGCCTCAATCCATTTCCTGTAATGGAGAATACTTGTTAGCTGTAACAGAGACTTTTCTTAACAGCAGGAAGAGATGTGTTGGTGTATCCAATCATTTTCATTTGGGTCTACATTCCCTTCATCATTTCAAGGCCTTTGTGAAGAATAAATGAAAGATGATACTTTCAGGCCAGTCACTGGGACAGGCTGCCAAGCATACCTGTATTCATTACCATACAAAACAGAGCATGCATCAGCTCGACACTTATGCCCAGCATTTTTATTGCATGTGAAACATCATTTAATATGCATGAATCATAACAGTGATTTACAACATGATTTCCTGTCTATGAATTTTTAATGACTCTTAATATGTCATCTGGCAGCTGATGCACCTCCTCTGCCATAAAATATGCATTTTAGCAGCTTAGAGTCTCACTATCTACCTGGTATTATCTTACGCAAAAGTGTTCCATCAAACATGCCTGTCTGAGACATATTTAGATGGCTCAGATATCTCACAAATGCTTTTCACCTTTGTGTTTGTTTAGAACGATGTATGAATAACAACATCTACATTTATTTATTAATTTAACATTGATCACAGATGTTTCAGCTCTCCTGTTCTAATTGAAGCCAATTCGAGCTGCAGTTGTATATGCCCATTGATAATAAAACATCTTTTAGGTGTTCAACTGTCAGTAAACATAGAAGATGGAAAAAGACACAGCTAGTATGGTATTGGGCATTTGTCTGCATCACAAATGAACTTGGAAATAAATTACATGAAGGAATCTGTCGCAGATAATTACAGATGAAAAATGTAGATGAAAGAAAGAAAAACAGGGTTAATTTTACACATCATTATCACATTGCAGCTGAAAGGGTCAAGCAAACAAATTCGAAACGTTTATCTTAACTCCCAAAGGAAATTGGAAAAGCCTAGCCTGAGAATTTTCCACTCTTTAGGGTAGTGTTGAGCTTGGCTTCAAGCACCCAATGTGTTGCTTTAGCTGTTAAATCTTGTATAATGTGTACATTATACAGGTACCTTTGGACAATGAATGAATATGTTGTTGAGAATTACAACTTTGATCTACTGAAAAATTGGGGAGAACAGAGCCAACTGGGATGTTCATATTTAATGCAGGTAAAACACGAATCTTGGAAAATTGTGCCAAAATGTGCCTTTGGAAAGGTTTTGATGCAGCAACAAACATGCATAAGTATTTCTTTCAGAACAAGTTTAGCCCCAAACTCATAAATAGTATTGACACTTGAGCCCCTCCACTACTGTTGTTTGAACTGTTGATGTTATCCTTTTTTGTTTGTTTTAACATTCCCTCAGTTATTGTGAATAAATTGATTTACTTGTTACCTACCTCTGAAGCTAAAGGCAAACTCACACATCTATGCTCAATAAATGATATATGATAGATATATATAATGGTGACATATAATGGACATCAAGTGACAAGCAACATTCCCCATATAAGAGCAGGCTCAAATTCAAGCCAGCTAAAAGTAGAAAAAGTAGACTCGAAAGGGTTGTTTGATATCACAGTCAAAGAGGCTGATGATCATGCTCTAAATTGCCATAAATAATTCCAGTTTTAGATCTTGAGCCTTTACACATGTTGCTGCCATAAAGTGTTTTGTAAATACTATGTCTTATTCTTCCTTTCCTTTCAGCTTTTCCCTTTAGGGGTCGCCTCAGTGAATCAGCCATCTCCATCTAACCCTATTCTTTGTGTCCTCCTTTGTCACACCAACTAACTTCCTAACTATCCTCTCTCACTACATCCATAAATCTTCTCAAGGAAGACCCCCCCTTGACAGTTGCAATTCTGCAAATTCCCCTTATTCTTAATGATGGGCACCATCACACTTCTTCTCCATTCCTCCGGCATCTTCTCACTCTCAAAGATCCTGTTGAATAATCTAGCCAGAATCTCCACCACTACCTCTCCTAGACACTTTCATACCTCCACAGGTATATCATCTGGACCAACTACCTTTCAACTCTTCATCCTTTTCAGTTCCCTCCTTACTTCACTTTCACTAATCTCTGCAACTTTGTGGTCCACAATAGTCCCCTCTTCTACCCTTCTCTCTCTTTCATTTTCCTCATTCAGCTGCTTTTCAAAGCACTATTTCCATCTTTCAATCACTAATCTATCTCCACTCTAATAAGTTACCCTATGTTCCTGTCTTTTCTGGAAAAAAGTATTCACTACAGCCATTTCCATCCTTTTTGCAAAGTCCTCCACCATCTGTCCTTCTGGGTTCCAATCCTGGATACCAAACTTGCCCATCACTTCTTCATCACCACTGCCTGCAACAACATGTCCATTGAAGTCTGCAACAATTACCACTCTCTCATTTTTGGAATATTCTGCATCACTTCATCTAACTCATTTCAGAACTTCTCCTTCTCCTCTAACTTACTTCCCACCAGTGGGACATAGCCAATAACAACATTAAGCATCACACCTTCAATTCCCTCGGCTCATAAGCCTATCTGACATTCTTCTCACCTCCAGAACATTCCTGACAAACTTGTCCTTCAAGATAACTCCTACTCCATTTCTCTTCCTGCCAGTACCATGATAGAACAACTTAAAACCCGCTCCTAAGCTTCTAGCCTTACTCCCTTTCCACCTGGTCTCCTGGACAAACAATATATCTACCTTCCTTCTCTGCATCATGTCAACCAACTCTCTACCTTTTCCTGTCATCGTCTCAATATTCAAAGTCCCTACTTTCAGTCCCAGACTCTTCCCTTTCCTCTTCTCTCTCTGCTTCTGAACACGCCTTCCTCCTCTCCTTCGACCCACAGTAGCCCAATTTCCACTGGTACCCTTTTGGTTATCAGCGTCAAAGGCAGTCATAGTTAACCTGGGTCTCGACCGATCTGGTATGAAATTCTTACGCTCGATGTTTGGCATGTTTGGTTGGCCTTCCTGGCACAGCCCCCTGCATTTTGTAAATACATTAAAACCTCCTAATGTTTAGACAGGTTTAATGATCAGCCATTCTGTTATGATTTCCTGCCTGATTTGTCTTGCTTTTGAAAGAAAAAAAAGAACTAAAACTAAAAACGACCACTTTTGTTAGGTATTGACAGCAACAGACGATAATTATCCCACAAGAACTGTAGTTTGTTGATGCTCTGACCTGGTTGTTCATTATAACCACTCCACCAAATCACTTCCCTTCTCCTGGTTGTCCGATTTTCTTACTTGTAGCGCATCATCTTTGAGAACACAATATTCTCTGGTTGTCCAGTATATTCCACCCACTAACAGCTGCCATGAAACCGGATACTGTACATCACTCACTTGATCTATCGCTGGTAGTTGCATTCTGATTATAGGCCTGCTTGACTAAGGCAAATATATATATATATATATATATATAGATGGATGGATATATATATATATATATATATATATATATAAATATCAATTATAACTGACAGGAGCAAGTCAATCGCTAAAGTCACCTGGAAAAATATATTCATAGCTCTTGTAAAATAATTCCCAAATGACAAATATTGGGCTATTGAATAAGGTGCACCACAACAAAAGGGATGCTTTGGCTTATCGAGAAAGGAACTCCCGAAATCAATTGTAGTGATAAAGAATTTGAAATGATGAGACCCTGTGTTTCTTCAATAATGCACCCCAATGTCAAGTGGAATCTTAGCATGCATTAAAAATATATTACATCTAAATTTATTTATTATAACGCTTTATAAATGGCTGATCTACCTCAGTCATCACAGTGCCTGTCCAGGTTTACAGCTTAACTTAGCACAGACTCCTAAGCAATATTTCTCATGACTTCATACTCATCAGTGCACATTTTTAATCTTCTTATTTTGCTGCTGGTTGGATTACCTAACTGCTGATAGGCCGAATGAACCTCTGTTTCTTCTCACTCTCCTGCTTTCCTTTAGCTCTCACATCCTGCGTGTGTGTCGGGGCAGACGTCAGAGCTTCTAATCATTTAGTTGCAGCTGGTACCAGTACCAAATTAGACCATATCCAGGGATTCCATCTCAAACATGCATGAATATTACCTGACGAGATTACAAAAAAAAGTACAGTAAAAAGTAAGAATCACCAAATTTTGCAGACACGGACAATCTTAATTGCACAACAGAATCTTTTAAATTGTGCTTACATGCATAACATATACTATTCATGGAGTCCATATCCTTGGATTTTTAATCATCAAAGCCAACTTAAAATAAAATTAGGTTAAGCCTTTGTGTCAACATGGTGATCAATAGTTGCTTTATCTGATTAGAGGGCAGTGGTCTCAGCATGTCTTGTGTTCTGCGACATTGCCAAATTAAGGACAAATTAAGCTCTTAGTCTGTGAAGCCCCCTGGCAGTGTAACTCTGTGCCCTTTCCTTTAAACACACACACGTGCTTGTATTTGTCTTTCATATCCCACATAGAAATCGGCATTTAACCCAGAGGAAACATAATCAAATGTATTTGTTCACTTTCTTGAATTGGAGCACCTGCCTAATTTCTGATTGTTGTGGAGATTTGGCAAGACAGTATTCCAGGTCTCTCCTGCTTCTCTGCATTTGAAAAAAAAAAAAGACCTATCAAGAAGAAAATTAAGAGCAGCCATTTGCGAATGTACCAAAGAGGCACATAAAAAAAAAACAAATTAACACTGCACATTCAGACAGCGAGACATTGCCTCATTGTGTCATGTTTTTTAGCAAGTAACTGAGGTTAAAGCAAGAAGAATCTGAGGTGGTAAGGCGTTTTGGGGGCGATTGAGGGATTGCGCTGGGTCCGGGTTGATTCTGGAGTTGTGGAAGTCTCAGGAACTTGCGGGGAAGTTGTTGAGATGAAGATTTCTGGGATCAGGAACGATAGGGATCACGGGAGTCTCAGGAGCTTACGGGGAAACCGGTGAGATCTAGATCTATGGACTTGGGAATGAGGAATTTGCAAGGAAAAGCGAGACATAGAACTCTGGTAAAGCTGAGTAGTAGACAAACAATCTGGCACAATCTGGAGTCATTCAATCTGGAGAACTGCAAAAACTGATAACTGATCCCAACAGTAACCCCCTGACAGCCGCCACCAGGCAGCCCAGGGGAACAAGACAAAAGGATAAAAGGATAAAAGGATATTCTGATATGAGGAACTATTCTGATATGAGAACGAGGCACATAAGAGCGGTCCTCCTGGCCATAGCCCTCCCAATCCACAAGATACTGCCATCCCTGACCCTGGTGACATGAATCAACAATCCACCGGACGGCTAACGCAGGGCGTCCCCCAACGTCCCGGGCAGGCAAAGGGGGAACGGAAGGAGGGCGCAAGGTGCTGGCAAGGACAGGTTTGACCTGGGACACAATGATGGTCAAGTGAACGCAGACAGGCGGAGACAAACCCCAGTGGGACCAATTACGGAGCCTATTTAATACAGACCGATGAATCTAGTGGCTAATTTCCTTGAGATGGACTTCAAAGGGATGAGAGCCAAACCTTCTGCCCAGGCAAATAGACGGGAGCAGGAATCCGTTTCTGGTCAGCAAAGCAGCTGTTCTGTTCGGGTGCATTTTAGTGCAGTCTGGGCAGCCGACCAGATATGTTTGCTAAGAAAGAGGGGATGGCGGACTGAAGTGAATGCAATCTCTGTCTCATCTGCAGGGAAGATTGGTGGCTGGTAGACCAGGAAGATTTTAAAGGGAGACAGACCAGTGCTAGCGGTGTGAGTTGTGAGCATACTTGACCCAGGGGAGGAACTGACTTAATTCAGAAGGGTTAGTGGATTTGAGACATCTGAGGGTGGCCTCAAGTTCCTGATTCATCAATTCCGTCTGACCGATGGAGTGGGGATGAAAACCTGAAGTGAGAGAGACCTTAGCGTTGAGTGTGAGAAACAACTTTTACCACAGCTGGGAGGTGAATTGAGGTCCATGGTCAGACAGAATCTCCTGAGGGATACTGTGGAGATGGAAGACAATGTGACAAGCAGTCAGGGGGGCTGAAAAGCTGAGGGGAGCTTTCTGAGGAGAACGAGGTGGCATGCCTTACTGAGGCGGTCTGGAATGGTGTGAATGTTGGGCATACCTTGGAGGGGGGGTCCAGTGACAAAATCGATCACAATATTCGACCAGAGTCTGCTCAGAAAGGTCAAGCATTAAACGAGTCCAGCAGGTGGGAGGATTTGTTGCGTGCAAAAACAGGACAAGCAAGGATGTAGTCTTTAACATCCTTTAGCACAGACAGCCACCAGAAGTGGCCTTTTTTGAGGGCAATGGTTTGGCTAACACCAGGATGGGTAGAGAGTTTGGAAGAGTGGGGCCAGTGAATGAGACGAAACCGGAACAAGGAGGGCATGTATATTCTGCTTGGTGGACCAGTGCCAGGGTCTGGTTTGCATCTGGAGAGCCTGGTTGATGACATCCTCAACTTCCCAGGAAAAATCCCAAATGGTGCAGTTAGGTAGCAGGATGGGAGCTGGGGTCTTGTTGTCGTCATCAGAGGAGACCTTCTGGGAAAGAGCATCTTGCTTTGTGTTTTGGGCACCTGGGCGATACGAGATGGAGAGGTTGAATCGGGAAAAGAAAAGAGGCCAACGGGATTGATGTGAGTTGAGATGTTTGGCTGACTGTAGGCTAGATAGGTTCTTATGATCTGTCACAGGATGGTCAGCGCCCTCCAATCAATGCTGCCATTCCTACAAAGCAAAGTTGATGTCAAGAAGTTTCTGATTCCCCACATCATAGTTTCTTTTGGCAGGGGACAATCTGCGGGAGAAAATGGCACAACGTTGACGTTTTCCATCAGTGTCCGCGCATTGTGATAGGACCGCACCGACACCCATATCTGAGGCTTCAACATCAAGAACAAACTGTTTGTGAGTGTCGGGCTGGATGAGGAAGATCGGAAGAGCA
>CAAKHD010007004.1:9852-33675 GCA_901007705.1 Fistularia tabacaria | reverse complement strand
CGCTCTTCCGATCTCAATCTGCGGGAGAAAATGGCACAACGTTGACGTTTTCCATCAGTGTCCGCGCATTGTGATAGGACCGCACCGACACCCATATCTGAGGCTTCAACATCAAGAACAAACTGTTTGTGAGTGTCGGGCTGGATGAGGACGGGTGCTTGGGAGAACCTCTTCTTTAGGTCTTTAGGTTCTTTAGGAAGGCTGAGTTGGCTTCAAGAGTTCATGAGAAAGTGTTCTTGGTGGAGGTGAGAGCAGTCAGTAGGGAAGCAGTCTGATTGGAATTCCTTATGAAATGGTGTTAGAAGTTAGCAAATCCAAGGAACCTCTGGAGCTGTTTGTGTGCTTGTGGAACTGGCCAATCCAGGACTGCTTTCATCTTTTTGTGGATCATTCAAAGCTGTCTGCCCTCTAGGATGTAACTAAAAAATGAAAAAGATGGCTCGTGGAATTCACATTTCTCGACCTTGACGTATGGATGTTTCTCCAAGAGTCGTTGATGGACCAGGCAGACATGTTTCTAGTGGTCAGCTAGGTACTTGGAATAAATAAGAATGTCATACAGATAAACAAATACATGATGTTCAGAAAGCAACAAAATACATCATTTATCAGGGCTTGAAACACAACTAGGGTATTGCAAAGTCCGAATGGCAGGCCTAGGTATTCAAAATGTCCAATGGGGCTCTTGAAGTCTGTTTTTCATTCATACCCCTGGCGGATCTGAACAAGATGGTAGGCCAGCGAGAAAGGGGGTTAGAAGACCAGGATTCAATCCTGAGCTCTGACCAGTTAATGTGTGGATTGTGGTGTTGGAGCCAGTCAAAGCCAAGGACGATGGATGAGTGAGATGTGGGGAAGACATAAACGACATTTGTTCACGATGGTTTCCGGAAATTATTATCTGTAAGGGTTTGGTGTTGTGGGTAATCCAGGGTAAGGTTCTACCGTTCAGGGCAGAGACATTTAAAGGGGTTGACAAAGGTAAGGTTTTTAAATGTTGGACTGTAAGACTAGGGAGTGGTTAATCAAGTTTGCTCGCGACCGGAATCAATGAGTGTAGTGAGGCAGAGAGAGTTGTTGTTGAAAATGAGAGTGACAGGGAGCATGAGTCGGGGCAAGGTAACTCTTCTGAGATGGCCAACCTGTCTTTCCGCATCTACTGGCAAAAACTCTCTTCTTGGCCGAATGGGACAGGAGGTTGCGAAATGACAAGAGGATCCGTAGTAGAGGCATGGATTGCATTTGCCGCTGACATTCCTCCGGGGACAGGCGGGTCCCACTGACCTGCTTTTGTTCTGGGCACAACCTGTCATTTAATTCCTTCCTTGCTTCTCTCCCTCAGACGATTATCCAGGCGGATAGCCAAAGATATAAGTTCATCGATGGTTTCAGGCTCCTCCAAGGAGCTAGTTTGTCCTTCAAGGAGTCATTTAGAGCGTGATAAAAGTTGCTCTTATGTGGGGGGGGCTCAATCCAGATCCAGCAGCAAATGTTCTAAACACGATGGAGAACTCAGAGACAGTTCTCTGACCCTGTTTAACCACCCCTAGATTTCTGGACAGGGCAGCGTGGTCGGAAAACCCATGCCAAAGGTTTGTTTGAATTCCTGAATAAATTGCCTAAAGGTGCACCTGAAGCTGGAATGGTCCTGGAATTGGGTCACCGCCCATCTTAGGGCTTTGAGAAAGGAGTCTGAGGATGAATGAAATCTTGGCATCATCATGGAGGAAGCAATCTGGTGAACGATTTAAGTCCAGGGTACACTGTAAAAGGAACCCCCCACAACAGCCTACATCTCTCGAGAATTTTTCCAGAGTGGGGGAGCTAACCGCTCGGGAGGTTGAGAGGGCCTGGGAGACTGGTGGAGCAGTGGGGACCTCTGGAGGAGGAGAGGGCGATGGATTAGTCTGAAGACTAAGAAGCAGCTGAGTGAGCTGAGCCAAATGCTGGTTGGTGATATCTTATTGTTCGCTAAGGGACCTAATAGCAGTGTCATGAGAGGAGATTACGGCGCTCTATTCAGGTAGGGCTCTCCTGAGAGTGTCCACTGGGTTAGAGTCGCCAGATTGTTCTATCATGGTTTTTAGCAAGTATCTGACCCAAATGCAAGAACAGTCTGAACAGGTAAGGTGTTTTGGCAGGGTTTATTTACAAGGACATGATTGAGGTACTGTGCTGGATCTGGGTTGATTCTGGAGTTGTTGAAGTCTCAAGAACTTGCGGGGAAGCCAGTGAGACAAAGATCTCTGGCCTTGGGAACGATAGGGATTCTGGGAGTCTCAGGAACTTGCAGGGAAGCCATTGAGACATAGATCTACGGACTTGGGAACGAGGAATTTGCAAGGCAAGATGTAGAACTCTGGAAAGAGGGACTTGTGAGGAAAGGTGAGCGGTAGACCAATAATCTGGCACCAAACAGATGGCAGCAGGCTCCTCTTAACCTCAGCCTGATGATCCACAGCTGGTGGAGTCCACCCCCCTGCACAGCTGCTGCTTGACGAGAGCCTCTGGCGAAGAACTCCAAAAACTGATAACCCAGATCCCAGAACATTGTGATAGTCTATAGCACCATGATGTTAGCCACAGCACAAAATTAGCCCCTAAACATAAACAATGTGATGCATAGCTTCATACAGCATAGATATGATTTCTAAATGCAGCATAATGGGGCCTGCTCAGAGCATTTCTTTTATTATTAGCAGTGCAAAATTTAGCATATTATTTGGAGTCTTTTAACAGGTAGCAAAGCATGGCTTGATACATCTCTTCAGTGTCTGGTTAAAATACATGATGGTACATAATTCTATCTGAAATGTTTAGACTTACACTGGCTGAAACCTCAGTACAATGGTATTTTTATTTTCTGACAAAATATGACATTTTATCACAAGTGCAAAAGGGAGACAAGGCCCAGATAAAGGACTCTTTAATTCAGACAGGGGTAGTACAGGGACAATCAGTGAGCAAGGCAAAGCTATCTAGAAATTGCTGAACTAGAGTCTCAAAAATTACACATAAAAACCAATTCATGCAGAGGGAAAAACATAAGCTCACTGAATAGTGAAGCTTAGGACAAGGAAACAATATTGAATGACAGCAGAAGGAAAGCAAAAAAAAAAAAATATTAGAACAGTCAATGATGTAAGAACTCATGCAAGATTCATCCAGCCTGAGTTCCTCATGTAATCACATGACATATGATGACATATTATCATGTTGTGAAAAATGATTATAATTTTACCCAGTGCCTCTACTGATGGGACAAAATAATATAAATTTAGACATTGTGATTGAGAGTTCACGCCCCAGCACAACATTGCTTTTGAAATGCTCATGCATTGTAGACCAACAAATGGTTTGTGCAGGCAGCAATGTTTTTTTCTGCATAGATGCAATGGATGTATTTAGATCACAAGTTAGAAAAAAAAAGTATCTCACAGTAGAGGAAAGCACGCACAGATACAAACATACACTAAAGGCAGTGGATGATTAGAAAGGCGTTCTTCAGCTACACATTTGTGTAGTGTCTTTATTTGAGATATTGGATGAGAACATACTTTTTAAATGTACAATCTTTTCTCCCAAAAGGTGAGACAATGTCATTTCTGAACGACCCACCCATCGAGCAGCTTAAAGGTCACTGTTGTTCCCATCAGTGGTTTTATGTCCAACAGCCACAGCTGCATTTGGAATCATGCCACGTTGTCACATTTTAACTTTGCACTTTGCTCAGAAGACAAATAGATACAATTGTTTCGTTCATTGAAGTCATCAGTTTCAACATGTTTTATGTTTTTCTTTCTGAATGTTATATTTATTCATCAAAGATGATCTGTAAACCATCCTCAATTACAACAGTTTTTGATGAATCATCCAGTATTTGGCCAAAATGGCCAAAAAACAGGAAGAGTGATAAAGGTCTGTTTATACCTACCAACAGCCTGCACTCACTCAATGCCCCCCAGTTCCCCTATTCAAAAAAATCTGGGCTTCTAATATTCAGTATGCAGGACACATTTTCAACAGAAAAGGACACCTCTTTGAAGAGCTGTGATTCTGGTATGCTTTTGCTTTACTAAAACACCACATCTCTTGTTCAATTTTTTCAGTGAGTTTTGATATTATTCATCTTCTGGCAGAGCTCTTAGCGGTGACCTTTTTGGGCACATAAAAGAACAAATTGCAGTGACCATCAGCATAAATATAAAATGAACTCCATCGAAACTACACCTGCATCAACGCCACATACTTCGATGCCATGTTTCTACCGTCCTGTGAAGAAAGACCTTGGGCTAACAATCTGGTTTTGAGATTAAACAAACAAAAGGCAAAGGAAAAAGAGTGAGAAAAATATATATATATATATTAGCAGAATGTACAAAGATGTCCTTGTTAATTGTTGTCAATTGTTTTAATTCTTCCAGTGCATCACACTGACTGTCTTGGTCTATTTGACAGACTGATCTTTTTCATTGATTTATTTTTGAAGTCTGGGAAAGAGTAGAATTATTCCCCCCCCGCTTTAGATATATTTTAGATAGATTTACTTGGTTTAGATAGATTCACTCGTTTTGTGCAAACCAAGTAATGCTTGTGTGTATTTGAACTGGTGGGTAAAATTCATACCCAAATCAAATTAATTTGACACAGATTCAGTTGCGAGTTCCAATCTTACTGAGAGTGACTGAGAGTGAGCTCTCTCTGACTGAGAGTGAGCCTCAGTCTGTATTTTTTTTGTGCAAGTAGCAAGGATAAAAAAATATACATATAAAATCAATATTGCGTCAACATTTATTCAAATTTGCAATTGAGATAGCAACTCTGAATAATTCATTTGCTATTTCATTTCCAACCTATTTCCCATGTCCATCAAGTCCCTATAGTCTAACAGTAATGAATACAAGGCAAATGTCCGAAGAGGGTGTAACTGACTTGATCTCTAATCAAACTGTTTGCAAAGTAAAACAAAACTTTAAGCTCCACAGAGATCATCGTCTTCAATTAGCTAGCTTTCTTTATTAACACAACTTAATTTGCATGAATGACTGTGTTAATCAATCTAAAAAGACAATGTCTCAAAGCAAATATTTGGTGATATGATGTTATCCAGATGCAACAATCTCATAATGACAACAGGCAGTAAAGTTTAAATAAAACAAATCATCCCTTCCCCAAAAAACACATTTAACTACAGTAACATAGCTACAATAATGATAATAATAATTCTAATAATAATAATCATTTATGATATAATCATCATTACTACTTGGTTACATTAATGCAGCTTCAGGGCGGCACGGGCCAGTGACTCCTTGAGCCAGACTCGGGGGGGCACAGGCCAGTGTCTCCCTGAGCCGGTCCCAAGCCCGGATAAATGTAGAGGGTTGTGTAAGGAAGGGCATCCAGCGTAAAACTTGTCAAAACCAAATATGCGAATCAAACCTAAAAATTTCATACCGGATCGGTCGAGGCCCGGGTCAACAACGAGCACCATTGGTGCCGATAACTTACAGGGAACCAATGGAAATTGGGCTACTGTGGGTCGAAGAAGGAGAGGAGGAAGGCATGTTCAGAAGCAGAGAGAGAAGAGGAAAGGGAAGAGTCTGGGACTGAGAGTAGGGACTTTGAATGTTGGGATGATGACAGGAAAAAGTAGAGAGTTGGTTGCATGATGCAGAGAAGGAAGGTGGATATACTTTGTGTTCAGGAGACCAGGTGGAAAGGGAGTAAGGCTGGAAGCTTGGGAGCAGGTTTTAAGTTGTACTATCATGGTACTGACAGGAAGAGAAATGGAGTAGGAGTTATCTTGAAGGAGGAGTGTGTTAGGAATGTACTGGAGGTGAGAAGAATGTCAGATAGACTCATGAGACTGAAATTAGAAATTTAAGGTGTGATGGTCAATGTTGTTAGTGGCTATGCCCCACAGGTACGATGTGAGTTAGAGGAGAAGGAGAAGTTCTGGAATGAGTTAGATGAATTGATGCAGAATATCCCCAGAAATGAGAGAGTGGTAATTGGGGCAGACTTCAATGGACATGTTGGTGCAGGCAATAGAAGTGATGAATAAGTAATGGGCAAGTTTCTTATCCAGGATAGGAACGTAGAGGGACAGATGGTGGTAGAATTTGCAAAAGGATGGAAATGGCTGTAGTAAAAAACTCCTTTTTTCCAGAAAAGACAGAAACATAGGGTAGCTTATAAGAGCGGAGGTAGGAGCACTTAGGTAGACTACATCTTGTATAGACAAGGTTATCTGAAAGAGATCAGTGACTGCAAAGTAGTGGTAGGTGAGAGTGTAGCCAGACAGCATAGGATGGTGGCTGGTAGGATGACTCTGATGACAAAGAAGATCAAAAGGACAAAGGCAAAGCAGAGGACAAAGTGGTGGAAGCTGAAAGGGGAAGAGTGTTGTATGGTTTTCAGGGAGGAGATGAGAAAGGCTCTTGGTGGTCAGGGAGAGCTTCCAGATGACTGCAAAACTACAGCTAATGTGATCAGGGAGACAGGTAGGAGAGCACTTGTCGTGTTGTCTGGAAGGAAAGTAAATAAGGAGACCTGGTGGTGGAATGAGGAAGTGCAGAAGTGTATCCAGAGAAAGCGGTTAGCAAAGAAGTGGGACACTGAGGGGACTGAAGAGAACAGACAGGAGTACAGGGAGATGCAGCGTAAGGTAAAGATAGAGGTGGCAAAGGCAAAACAAAGGGCATACGATGACTTGTATGGTCGGTTGGACAGTAAGGAGGGAAAGAATGATTGATACAGATTGGAAAAACAGAGAGATAGAGACGGAAAGGATGTACAATAGGTCTGGGTGATTAAGGATAGAGAGGGAAATATATTGACAGATGCTAGGAGAGTGATGGGAAGATGGAAATGAGGAATGAGGAATGAGGAAAATGAAAGAGAATGAAGGGGAGAAGAGGTGACTATTGCAGACCACAAAGTAGCAGTGACTAGTAAAAGGTGAAGTGAGGAGAGCATTGAAGAGGATGAAGAATGGAAAGGCAGTTGGTCCATATGATATACCTGTGGAGGTATGGAAGTGTCTAGGAGAGGCAGCGGTTGGTTTCTGGCTAGATTATTCAACAGGATCTTAGAGAGAGAGAAGATGCCTGAAGAGTGGAAAAGAAGTGTGATGGTGCCCATTTTTAAGAATAAGGGGGATGTGCAGAATTGCAGTAACTATAGAGGGATAAAGTTGATGAGCTATACAATGAAGTTATAGGAAAGAGTAGTGGAAACTAGACTGAGAGAAGAAATCACCATTTGTGAGCAGCAGTATGGCTTCATGCCTAGAAACAGTACTATCGATTAGCTTCGAGAATGCTCATAGAGAAGTACACAGAAGGTCAGAGGGAGCTGCATTGCGCTTTTGTAGACCTAGAAAAAGCGTACAACAGGATGCCGAGAGAAGAACTCTGGTTTGTATGAGGAAGTCAGGAGTAGCAAAGAAGTATGGTAGACTGGACCAGGTCATGTATGCTGGTTGTAAGACAGTGGTGAAGTGTGCCGTAGGTGAAACAGAGAAGTTCAAGGTGGAGGTGGGACTTTATCAGGGATCAGCTCTAAGCCCCTTCCTGTTTGCAGTGGTGATGGACAGGCTGACAGATGAGGTTAGACAAGAATCTCCATGGACCATGATGCTTGCAGATGATATTGTGATCTGTAGTGAGGGCAGGGAACAGGTTGAGGAAAATCTTGAGAGGTGGAGGCATGGTCTGGAAAGGAGAGGAATAAAGGTTAGTCGCAGCAAGACAGAATATTTGTGTGTAAATGATAGGAACCCGGGTGGAACAGTGAGGCTACAGCGAGTGGAGATCAAGAAGTTGGAGGATTTCAGGTACATAGGGTCTAACGGTCCAGAGCAATGGAGAGTTTGGAAAAGAGATAAAGAAATGGGTTCAAGCAGGTTGGAGTGCGTAGAGAAAAGTTTCAGGGGTTCTATGTGGTTGAAGAATGTCATCTAGAATGAAAGGAAAGGTTTACAAAACAGTGGTGAGACCAGAGATGCTGTATGATTTGGAGACAGTGGCACTGAACAAAAGATAGGAGGAAGAACTGGAGGTAGCAGAGATGAAGATGTTGAGGTTCTCTTTGGGAGTGACGAGGATGGATAGGATCAGGAATGAGTCCATCAGAGGGACAGCACATGTTGGATGTTTTGGAGAAAAGGTCAGAGAAGCCAGACTGAGATGGTTCTGTCATGTACAGAGGAGGGATAGGGACTACATTGGTAGACGGATGCTGGAATTGGAGATGCCAGGTAGGAGGTCTAGAGGAAGACCGAAGAGAAGATTTATGGACGTAGTGAGAGAAGATATGAAGGTAGTTGGCGTGAGAGAGGAGGATACAGAGAATAGTGTTAGATGAAGAAGGTTGATTCGCTGTGGCGACTCCTGAAAGGGAAAAGCCAAAAGGAAAAGAAGAAGACTGGTTACATTGGTTATTCATCACTCACTTATCAATCATGTTAGCTAATTAGAATCATCCCCACCCCCCCACCCAAACCACCACCACACAGACACTGACAGAAAAAGCTATTGAATGACTGTTCTTTATTTAAGCCTTTTTAGTGAATATTTTTACGTGAATGGTATGTGAACTGGTAATTTATGTACTGTGATTCTTTTCAAAGAAGTTAGAGATATAAAGTAACCATATATTTTTAGTTTGTGGTGTTGGAAAGGAGCATAATGTTCAACACCATCATTTTTGGCATAAGGATAAATGATCAAGACATTAGCCTATGAGTGGGGAAAAGTGTTTTACATTAATCTTGAAAGCTGTATTATAAATCTTTACTGTTGCTACAGTAATGTCCATGGCAGTAAAATTAATTCAAAGAGAAAATATGATTATTCTGAACTAAAAATGGGTTAAGACAAGTTTTCAGTGTGAATAAATAACTCAACAATCAAGAACAGAAAAGAAGAATTTGTCGGAAAGTGATTATTTTTTGTAAATCTCTGCTGTATGCGTAAAATGTATCCCCCCCACCTCCCTTTCTCACTCTGAACTATCATGCATCCTTGCTTTTGGAAAATAATCTGGTATAATTGAAACTGGTAATTAGCACATAAGTCTCCCCTTTTCTAAGATGGATTGCCTGTAATTGAACCCCAACATGCATCAGTAACTATGTGGGTAAGCATTATGTGTGTAGACATGCACATGCACAGAACAACAATCTTAAGTTACACGACAGTGTTTAGATGGAAATTTGTGCGGTCCGCAGTACAGTGACAGTATCACTCTCTGCAGAGGCTCTGTTTTCTTTTCTACATTTCCTCACCAACAGTTATCAACCTTGATCTATCTTCAGCTGCTGCTTCTCTTTGCCGTTCTTTCTTTCTTTCTTTCTTTCTTTCTTTCTTTCTTTCTTTCTCTCAAATGTTCACTTCCATTTCTTTCATCCTTCTTAATTCTTTTTTCTTTTTTTTTAATCTGTCTATGATTTAAGGATGTCCCATGGCAACCAGATACCTCCTGCTGATGTTCTCATCAGTATGGTTTCAAAGAATTAACTTTTTTCTTTTTTTGTATTTTTTTTTCAGTGAATAAAAGACCATCTGACAATACCATGTGGAAAATGCTAAACACTTCAAAACATGCTGTACAGGGTCAGATATATTCATAATCTTTGGTTCACTAAGTGTGTATGTGTGTGTTTTTGCAGGGGCAAAGAATGATCAATTCACAACTGAGCACTCTGATTTTATGTAAGTTGGTAAGGAAACATTAATGTTTCATGAAATTATTTGCATGATCAAAGATGTCCAAGGTGTATTTTTTTGTTGGTGATAAAAGAGCTGCATTATGATAATTTGCTGGTAAGTTTTAAACAGCTTTCATTACCAATATAGAAATCGCTTGTTAAACATAGCCGCACTGCTTTATTGAAATTTCAATTGATGCACATTTTGGGAGAGACTGTGTTTAATGGCATTTGGTGTGTGACAGTCCATCTCCTTGACATTTATTAGATGTTAATAAAATATCCAGAAAGGACACAGCAATAATAGTAATGCATTTTGTTGGCATTCACCATATGTTATTTGTACTCAGATGATAACAATTGTTCCCTGGAAAGGAAAGACACCCAATGGTTTGCCCTTGTTTATAGGGCAGTAAACACTACCTGTGAGTAGCAAGATTACTTATTCTTTATGGTGGCTAAGAAATTAAGTGGGGGAATATTTGCTGGAGGCTGATAATGCTTGTTTTTGTCATCATTAGCTTGCCTTTTCCCCTGATGGCTTACTCACTTATTGACATATTGCCAGTAATGTTTAAATTAGTCTGCTGATCCTAGTTTGGAAAAAAGCTTCATGGCCATTTTGCTGCATAGCTCAACTAAACTCCATCACTCTGATATCGTCTCTATTAGCAAAGAAAATATCTGTTAATCATAATCATTCCTCAACCATAACCACACAATTATTGCCCTAGCATACTTACTGGAAACAGACACAGGTTATAATTTTTTGCTGTTTTTACATTTGCTCTAGCACAAACCCATTAATGTCAGTAAAAAAACAACTTGTTGTTGTTTATATTTCTTTAAATGATTGAGAATGATGAGATTTTATTATGCTTCGACTCATCCACTCATTCAAAATCATATATCACAATGCAACAAAACATTGAATTTCTAAGTGGTAGGTCAAGCTATCCATGTCAGCAAGACACAATACAATCAATTTAGAGGAATAAAGCTGAATATAACTCAGCTTATTGTAAAGAAAATGGATGGATTCTGACCAACGATGTCGTCAGGTCTTGCTGCAGGGTATCTGAATTCCATTACCGCGACCTGAACCCCCGAACCTCAGCCTCACTAATTTAAGGCCAAATCCAACCAATAATGGGTCAAATTGCTTAAACCTTCTTTGAGTTATTTTTTCAAAAGTCTAAGAATCTGTGGATCAGGAGGATGATGAGAGTCTGCAAAGCCATCGGCACTCAACCTGCTGTGCATTCATCGTAGTTTGAGTTTTAAAATACCAAGCATGAACCATTGTCCCTTGGATATTTGATTAAGTAAGTTTTACAACAGGAGTACTTTTGGGTTGCATGCACATTGTGATGATGTTTTTTCAGCTGCAACAACATTATTGGTGTATCTGAGCAGAACAGAGAGTGCGTTGAGAATAAAAGGTGAAACACATCAAACATATCCTAAATTACATCTCCTGGATGACCACTATTGATAGAGAATATTGAAACATGATGATATTCTATTGCACAGGATGTTTATCTAGTTTTACTGCAGAAGACCACTTACAGGGGTTTGGACTAATGTGATCGGCCCAAACTTTTCCAATACTTTGCTGCATTGAATCCAAAATAAACATTTTGGTCTGATTGTTTGTTTGTCTATTTAAATAGACAAAAGGGCAAAATATTATGTTATTTATTCAGTTTTCAGAAATGTCAACTATATCTTGCTTGAATATTCTGGGGTTCCCTTAAAAGCGACTACACATCTAATACATCAGTTTGGAATTCAGCCATGACTCAAAAGGCACATGGACTGGACCATAGGGGTTCAGGATTTAATCTTAGAGATTGTATATTCATGATATTCTATTCACTATAGGCTTAAACTTACATTTTTTGGAAAAGGGGCTGTCGGTGAGTGAATGCATTGTATCCCTCCTCTTCCTCAGCCCGCATTTCTTCACCATTCATTTTGTTTTAATACATTTCTTTTATCCGTCCTTGAGCATCCCAGTGTAACATAAATATGTTCTAACATAGGGTTCACAAGAAAAAGAAAAAAAGGGAAAAAAGAAGAAAAGAAAAGAAAAGAAAAGAAAAGAGCTCTGACACTCAATTTTCACCCGGTACTTGAATGTGGCTTTCATGCCTCAGAAGAGACTTTATAGAAATAGATGGCCTTATCCACACTCCATTGATTAAAATTACTGTATTGGATGGATCATTTTTATCTATTCTCTGGTGAAAAACACCTATGCATGTACAATCCTTGAGTAGGTATCTCTCTCGAGCCTTTTATACCTTGCTACCCCATTGAATGGGTGATTATCAGGTTAAGCCTGTTCATAAATAATTCTCAACATGAATGTTTAATTATGAGGCAGCATGGCATTGGGTGTGTTAGTTATGTCATCAGAATTTCCTGTACTCAGTTTGTCAGAAATGCAATTTGCTCATAATGCCCCATATTCTCAATGTGAAGAAATCAAAAATCCTCCACACATCACTGATTACTTACTTGGGGTTTCCAAGTGAGTAATTTAGATTCAATTTCATTTTAGCAGAAATAATAGAGTACTGCTAATATTATAGATGACAATGTCCTTACTATACAACTCATACAGGCTGTAATTGATATTCGTACAGTATAACAGATGTTCAGTTGCACTGATGATAATGTAAATTAAGGTAATCTTTTGTGAATTTCTCTCTTGAAAGTGGGACATCATAAATCATTTTGACAAGCAAGTTGTAACCATCAGGCGGATCTGTCTGAAATATGAGAGAGAGCTGTTAACATAATGGAGGAATAATTCATGACCAGTCCATTCATGTGGGTATGCCATTCTTCGAGACAAACAGATGGACAAATCCAGTGATGGAAAACAGAGACTGACCTTTATTCCTCTCCTTTCCAGAGAACTTCACCCCCTCTCGAGATTTTCCTCCCCCTGTTCCCTACTCTCACTACAGATCACACAGTCATCTGCAAATATCGTGGTCTGTGGAAATTCCTGTCTAACCTCATCTGTCAGCCTGTCCATCACCACTGCAAACAAGATGGGTCTAAGAGCTGTTCCCTGTCATAGTCCCACCCCCATCTTGTACTTCTCTTTCATACCTGCAGCACACCTCACCACTGTCACATATCTCACAAAAATGTGCTGTAAAAGTCTACCATACTTCTCTGCCATTCCTGACTTCCTCATACAATACCAGAGTTTATCTCCTTGCACCCTGTCATATGCTTTTCTAGGTCTACAAAGGCATGATGCAGCTCCCTCTGACCTTCTCTGTTCTTCTCTACCAGCATTCTTAAAGTAATACTGCATCTGTACTACTCTTTCAAGGCATGAAACCATACTTCTGCTCACAAATCCTGAATTCTGCTCTCAGTCTAGTTTCCACTACTCTTTTGCCATAATTTCATTGTATGGCTCATCAACCTTACCCTCTATAGTTGGTGCAATTCTGCACATCTCCCTTATTATTAAAAATGGGCACCATCACACTCTTCTCCTTTTCTCCAGAATCTTCTCACTCTAAGATTTTGTTGAATTATCTAGCCAGAATCTCCACCGCTGCCTCTCCTAGACACTTCCATAACTCCACAGGTGTATCATCAAGACCAACTGTCTTTCCACTCTTCATCCTCTTTACTGTCCTCCTCACTTCACCTTTACAATCTCTGCTCCTTTGTGGTCCACAATAGCCACCTCTTCTCCTCTTCCCTCTCTTTCAATTTCCTAATTCGTCAGCTCTCAAAGTACACTCTCCCAGCATTTGTCAATACATGCAAAACTCAACTTTAAGGAAAAGGTTGAGTCCAGGATGGAGCAGACCAAAACAAAAGAGGTTTGGAGGGAGGTGAGGAAGATGACAGGCTGTGGGAAAACCACACCCGGAGTCAAAGGCGGCCCTGTATTGCCATAGAGCTAAACCTTTTCTGCAATAGGTTTGACACCCCGGTGTGCTCTGATGGTGGATCCCAGCCCCCATCCTCCACTTCCTCACCCTCTTACCCCTCTGCTGTACACTCTGCTCCAGCCCCCACCCACACCCTTCCCTCGTTACTGTCCAACCTAGCATACAAGTCATCATAGGCCCTTAGTTTGGCCTTTGCCAACTCTACATTTACCTTGCATTGCATCTCCCTGCATTCCTGTCTGTTCTCTTCCATCACCTCAGTGTCCCACTTCTACTTTGCTAACTGCTTTCTCTGGATACACTCCTGCACTTCCTCATTCCACCACCAGATCTCCTGATCTACCTTCCTTCCAGACAACACACCAAGTACGCTACTGCCTGTCTCCCTAATCACAATAGCTGAAGTTATCCAGTCATCTGTAGGCTCACCCTAACCACCCAGAGCCTTATTCAACTCCTCCCTGAAAACCATACAACACTCCTCCCCTTTTCTGCTTCCACTCTTCCTTTGTCCTCTTGACCTTTCTTGTCACCAGATTCATCCTTCAAACCACCATCCTATGCTGTCTGGCTACACTCTCACCTACAACTGTTTGGCAGTCACTCACATCCTGACATTTCTGGACCAATTGTACAGCGTCATCACAGTGAACCAAAGGCAACAAATGCAATACGTTGTCATCTGGGACAATGCTTCATTCCACTGTTCTGCAGAGGTCCAGAACTGGTATCAGCAACATCCTCAATTTACTCGGCAATGCCTACCACCATACTCTCCCCCAGTAGATTTTCGTTTTTTTTCTTTTTTTTTTCTTGGATTTTTTTGTGTGTTACGCAGACTGTTATAGGAGCATGGACATTCTTTGAAATGTTGACTGATTCTGGTATATAGTGAGAAATCAATTATATTTTTGTCAGTGTGCAGTATTGGTCTTGTGCTGTATTCAGTGAGTTTTCTTCATTATATATTCACACTTTCTATGTGTACTTCAGTACTCATCACTGACAAGTAGAATTGCTAAAAGTGTTTTAACTTAAGAAGAGTCGTGTGTAACTGGTTCAGACTTACATCCGATGAAACGTGTGTTTTCACATGGTAACGACATATCATTTTTATAAAGTAGTGTATAGTTTTAATAAGAGTGTTTCATTTTCCACAGGATCTTAGGTGTTCTGCTAATTGTTTGTATGGTTGTGCTAATTGTGCGTCGTGTTTTGAAAACCAGGCCCTCTATTCAAAATTGTGCTTAAGCAATTGAAAAAGAAAGTGATATTCTGCCCGGTATCCAGCTCTGTGTTATCTGATTATATAGTTTCTATTTTTTTATATTTCATATTTGCATCTTTCCAAAGGGTTGTACCTGCCATGACCCATCCTCATTTTATTACGTTGTACTCCAGCCTACCTCCTTCATTCCCACATTAGTTAAAAAAAAAACATTAGCTTTCTGTGTGGATAATGGTTTCTGAGGACTCTATGTCTATGTTGCCTCTGTTTCACCTTTTGCCCTGGCTGCTCTTACTGTAATTGCAGAGGGAATCTCTCAGACAAGAGATCAAAAGAATGGCAGTCAAGATTCTAGAAATGTGTGTTGCATGTGTCCCTCTTGGTTAAAATACACAGAAAATGTGTATGCGTTTGTGTCTGTGTGTATAAAGCTAATATTTTGGGACAGAATGTTTGGGTACAGTATCATAATTCAATATTGGCTCAATATTTCTAAAAAAACAACAGGCAAACAGCAATAAAGATAAATGTGACACGTTTTTATTGTGTGCATTAAATGTGTGGACAACTACGACCAAAGGATGATGTGATGTGTGAATAGAGTAATCTTGAATCAACTGAATGCTAATTAACATGCAAATCAGACTATAACTGCAGGGAATTGTTGACAAAATCCAATGACAACACATGACAAGCAAAGCTATGAAAGCTGCTCATTTACTTTGACACCTGTGATGACAGAAATTTGGTTGGGTTTGCTTTCGATTTTGATAAAGGTATACATTAGATTTGATTCAACACAACAATGTCAAATGGTATGTTAGAGATTTTCCCAAGTACATAAATTGCGGTCCTCCCGATTCCAAGTTGAAAAGCCAAATTTGGTAATACCCTGTAGAAAAATGGGTGCCAGTTTTTCATTATCGTACCAATCACAAAGATTCAGTAATTAAGATTCAAGCAATGCAATTTTTACACCTTCATACACCTTCATACACGACAAAGAGACAATAACTGACAATAACACTAGACAATTTGATAACACACAGCAGTATGGGAGACAGGTTATAGAGACGTACAAAAAAAGTACAAAGGTAATCAACCATGCGTTCATCAACTGGTAGCAAGAGAACCTAAAATGGGTAAATTAAACCTTTAGAGCCACTGTATTATCTTTGCTTACATATAAAAACAGCAGAGTAATATGGCATTTCAATGAGGCTAAAAGTTGTGTCTTGTTACCGCATACTGAGAAATATGTCTCTAATGTCGATGGCACAGTGGTCAGCACTTCTACCTGACTGTTGGAAGGTCCCTGGTTCCATTCCACCAGGGGCCTTTTTTGTGTGGTGTTTGCATGCTCAGCATGTGTCTGCATCACACAATCCAAGACATGTAGTAGGTTAATTGCCCAGATGTAAGAATGATAAAAAATCTGTTAGGATAGCAGGACAACAATTGATAAATCCTTTTTTATCGCAATCTAAATAATATGACCACTGAATTTATTTGGATCAATCATTTTCAAAATTGATAACGGTGATAGGAGACGGTGTTTGAGATGGTGTCTTTAAGATGAGTGAGCTAATTTGTTATCACTGTGGGAACAAATACCAGCAAGTAAAGGCTCCCAGTTGATACTGATCACCTGATAAGACAGTTGTCTTTGAACTTTTGAATGACATTTCTGTTAATCTAAATTTTTAATGCATGGAAGTTATAGGTGAAACAAACTGTTTCAGTATGGTGTTATATTTAATTATGAGCCACATTCCCGCATCTCGGGCGGCACGGAGGCGTAGTGGTTAGCACTTTGGCCTCACAGCATGAAGGACCCTGGTTCGATTACACAAAGGGGACCTTTTTGTATGGAGTTTGCATTTTCTCCCTGTGTCTGCATGGGTTTCCTTCAGGTTCTCCGGTTTCATCCTGCAGTCCAAAAACATGCAGCAGGCTACTTGGGAAAATTGCCCCGAGTGAGTGAATGGTTATTTGTCTGAAAATGTGGCACTGCGAATGACTGCCAACCAGTCTCAGATGTTCCCCGCCTCTCGCTCCACTCCAGATAGGCTCCAGCATCCCTCCGAACCTGAGTGCAGGATAAGCAGCAGATGATGGATGGATTCCCGCGTCTCATTTTCAGCAAAATAATGGGAGACTCTGTGTTTCAATCAAACATCACCCTTCTATTTATTTCTCTCTCCTTTAGACAGAAGGTTAAATTTTAAGTAAGCTGTAACAGCCTCTAAGTAAAGGACAAAGTCTCTTCCCAAACCCCAAACCCAAGCCATCAGATAGCACGTGCATGGGTTCAGTCGTGCTTTCAATAAAAACACACACTCCAGGGGATTTAAGAAAAAAGTGTAAGTTATCATCAGCTTAAATGTATAAATGCCCGGAATCTCTAAATTTGCTAATTTATTACATTATATAATAAATATCAAATTAAAATGTAAAAAATAAATATCAGAAAACCATGACCTTGGGTTCCCTACTTGACTTGAATCAACCTTCTCCATCTAACCCTTTTCTCTGTATCCTCATCTCTCACGTCAACTACCCTCTCACTACGTCCATAAATCTTCTCTTCAGTCTTCCTCTAGACCTCCTGCCTGGCATCTCCAATTCCAGCATCCGTCTTCCAATATAGTCCCTATCCTTCCTCTCTGCATGACAGAACCATCTCAGTCTGGCTTCTCTGACCTTCTCTCCAACATACAACATAGCTGTCCCCCTGATGAACTCATTCCTGATCCCATCCATTCTCGTCACTTCCAAAGAGAACCTCAACATCTTCATCTCTGCCACCTCCAGCTCTGCCTCCTGTCTTTTGTTCAGTGCCACTGTCTCCAAACCATACAGCATCGCTGGTCTCACCAATGTTTTGTACACCTTTCCTTTCATTCTGGTTGACATTCTTCTATCACGTAGAACCCCTGAAACTTTTCTCCACCCATTCTAACTTACTTTCTTTTCCTCTTTTCCACACTCTCCACTGCTCTGGACTGCTGACCCTGAATATCAGAAATCCTCCAACTTCTTGATCTCCACTCCTTGTAGCCTCACCATTCCATCCGGGTTCCTCTCATTTACACACATATATAGATACTTTTCTGTCCAACAAATATAGAAAATATGAAAACTACATTGAAAGATATGTATGACATATGTAGAATATAAATGCAGGGTGAGACTGAGTAATGACTGCCAAAAGGTTACTTTTTCAGAGACGTTATTGAAGAATGTCCGATGTGGAACGTTTGCTACCTTCGAATTTGTTCCCACACGTCGCTCTCTTCAATAACACCAAGTCACTTCCTGTGCAGATTGACAACAGAGAGCCGTACTGCGGATCTAATTCATTGTTGCGGTATTCGTGAATGAAGCGTAAATAGTGATTGGCAATAATGATTCCTTACACCGTCAACATCAAACTTGCAGCTCGGACGTTGACTGGCACTCTTCATTTGCAGAACAAAACCGCTGTAGATTGGTGAGTGCTGCAACTCTTCCGTTAGCATTTTTGATAGCTGGTTTGTTGTGAATGAGCCTGCTAATGACATACTGTGCATGCGAACTGCTATCTGCATCACAAACGTTTCATTATATGCTCGATTTTAAAGGCTACAGAGGAGGATCCCTGTGTAATACACTGTTCATTCTGTATTTATTTGTATATTGTAGATTGACGTGTAGGAATTCCTCTGCCATATGATATGCCACCTAGCTCGGCCTGATAGTGTACTACAGCCCTTTAATTGGCTCAAATATGAATGTGTTTTCACAATCCAGGTTTTACAATATTCTTGCTGCATTCAAGCAAGGTTAGATTTACCAGTATGGCTGGTAGATTTCACGCTTGAAATCATGTGAAGGAGTAAAACATTTTGATATTCAATGGCTTGGCTTATCCTGCAATGTTGCGACATATCTGAAGATTGACATCTGTCACTGAGTCTGTTCATCTGGCTTAAGATAATATTATACATCCCATGTTTGAGATGCTTTAACTGGTAGTGGTTGCTCTTCTCAACTGCTGATGTCAAGCGATTCCATCAAAGTTACAAATGACACATTATGAGAACCTACAGCTGGATTAACATCTGAGAGCACAATTTTCAAATAATCCCATTAACTTCTCATCAATTAAATGAAAAGTGTCAAAACCAACCTTTCAAACTTTGACCAACTGTACTTTGCAGATGTTGATTAATCATGATCTGTATTGTGCCTGCTGCCTGTCCAGTAAACCCTATTGTACATCCTCAAATGGAAGCAGCTTGTTGATAGAAAGAGGTCAGTTAGTGAGTCATCAAATGCAACTTGTATTTAGCGCTTATACGAAAGCACACATGAGCACACGCATATCATTTCCATCACTTAGACATGGTTCGATTTTAATAAAGATGATGCAAACCAGAAATATTTTTAATGTAAGAACTTAAGAAACCATTTAAATGACATGAAATATTTATACTAAAAATTAAACTACATATATATGTATTTATATATATATATATACATATGTATAATTATCATTATTGTTATTATTATTATTATTATTATTATTATTATTATTATTATTATTATTATTATTATTATAAAATTAATCAATGTTCATTTATTGTAAATCAAAAAACATTCACATCACAATCACACAATCATCACAATCACAATCACATGCTTGTCTCTCTCTGCTTTGTGGTTTAAACACAAAATGTAATGTCAACAAACGACTCATACTCATTAACACTACCAGTTCATAATAATTCATCTTCCGTGGGTCAATAGCACATAAAGTATCAGTATCAGCCAAAATGACAGATAGATATTTCCAGGGCTTTACCACATTCCATACCTGTTTGAAAGTGATTTTTATTCACTCATGTGTCTCTTCATTTTATGACCTTGTCAACGGCAACTCCCCCCCGCCCACTCAACTGCTTCTGTTCAGGGGCTGGCAGGGGCTGATAGCTCAGGGATGCCACTCCAGCATCCTCATCATTGATCCAAAGACAGCCCAGACCATTCAGGTCCTGGAGAAGCACAAAGCCAATGTGGTCAAGGTGGGCTACTCGGCAATTTTCTGATTTGTTTGGGGTTTTTGCAGACATAAAATGGACTTCTGTTTGTCCTGAAATGTTGGATTAAGGCTGAGTTTAGCTTACAGTTGGGCAGAAAATTCTTACTTTTTATACTGTGCATCTTATTTGTTCAATTCATCATTCCATGTTCTTAGCTTCAAGAACACAATCTTACTGAACACATGAAAAGCCAGGATATATCAAAAATATTGGGTGTATAAGCTTTAAATCTATTCTCTGGCATTGCTCTCAATTGTTTTGCTAGAATATCTGCTACCCAAATAAAGCTTGAAACTCAGGCCTAAGATTCTTTGCATTATACCACAAAGCTTATGCTGGCAATGTGTGACCTTGAGTTTTTATTGTCCCTCTCTGAGAGATTAAGTTCAGTGTTACTATGTACACTTGCAACAATGAAAGAGGCTGCCCTGCATGTACTAATAGGCGTGTATGTGTGTGGATTTATTATTTTGTTTGTTTTGCTGAGGGGTAAATGATGGACCATAAATTCTACAGTGATTATCAGGGGCCCAGCCCAAATCTGTGTTTCTCATCCCTCACCCCAAAGCACACTTTTTAATCTTGTAAAGCACCACAGTCACAAAAATAGGCTGCTTTTCACATTAGACCACATAGTACGACACAAGATTGTTAGGTGAATGACAAAAAATATGCCCCTGCAAAGAACATCATGAATTACGTTCAAACATAATCGTGTAAAAAAAAAAAAAAATTCATTCAATACTTTCTTTTTATTATTATTACAGAACTGCACTGTACCAGATAACATTAACCATTATCTGTATTCCTTCCATTTTCACTAGTATTTTAACCATTTAAAACAAATTTTGAAGCATTCATGTAAAGCACTTAATCATTTTATCTAATGAACATTTCATCTTCTATCTTTATTTATTCATTTATTAGTTTTTGGGGAGAGTAGTTGATTGGAAATATCTTTATGCAGAGGTCTACAGTCTGTAATGTATAACCATGATGTGTTATTAGGTGAAATGGTCGAGGGAAAACTACTACCATAACTTGAGCTCGCCCTACTCCCTTCGGCTGGCTTCAGGGGATGCCTCTGGGAAGATCATAGTTTGGGATGTGGTTAGTGGCACTGCCCATTGCGAGATTCAGGAGCATTCCAAGCCAATCCAGGGTAAGCAGACATTTAGAAATCCTCCTCCACAATATAGAATGATTCTTTCTGCAGAAACAGAGCATTATCCTGGCAGCCCTGCAAAGAAGAAAATCTATAATCTCGGGTGTTTGTTTTCATTCAGTTGTTCTTGCCATTACTCTCCTCTGTCTACATTAGTGAACACACTATTTCTCAATTCTCATCCTTCCTTTATAATCCTGTCTTGTTTCCTCTCCCTGTCAGATTTGGAGTGGCTGTGGAATCAGGATGCATCTTGTGATCTACTGTTGGCTGTTCATCCTCCCAACTATATCGTTCTGTGGAATGCAGACACAGGCACTAAGCTATGGAAGAAGAGCTATGCAGAGAACATCCTCTCCTTTTCTTTTGACCCATTTGACCCCTCCAACTTGGCATGTAGGTGAAAGTCTCTTTGTAGCTTTCGCCTCCCAATCTGTTTCATGCAGCAGAATCTGCATAGTTGTAATAAATTATTTCTATTTATTTTAAGAGCTAGAACTATATGCATTTGGCTTGTAAGATTCACCAGAGACTGGTATGGGCCAAACTATATTTCCAGTTTAAATATAATAATTCTCACTAGTCTTAAAATAACGTGTTCCTGATTGTGGTACAAGTTCCTACTTAGTGTGTCTTGCGATTCCTGCATGAAGATTCTATTTGTTAGTTTTTTAAGTATACACTCTCAATAAACAATTGATAGAATTTAATAAGGCCACAAAATATTTTTTGTCAATAAAAAGCAACTGTTTTATCTCTGAAGCCATTCATAGAATGGTGTGTTATTTACTGTTAACATGTGGTAACATTGAAATCTGGGAGGCTGGAATGGAAAAGATATGTTTGACTTGATCGTGTTTTTTCTTTTTGTCTTTTGGTTGTCAGTGCTGACCAGTGAGGGAATCGTCTTCATCACAGACTTTTCCCATTCCAAACCACCAGGCAGTGCTGGAAAAAAGGTCTACATTGCCAGCCCCCATGCAAGCCCTGCACATACCAAGCCTGCACCTGCAGCTGCACCAGCCCCCACTGGTGCCAAGAAAGCTCTCAACAAAGTTAAAGTGCTTATTACCAATGAAAAACCTACGTAAGTATCAATTCTTTTTGTTGTGTATTCATTTCTCATTTCATAAGTACCATTATACTCAGGCCTTGCAAAATCTATTGCACATTATGTGCATTGTTTCAAAGGAATGAGTTTAATTAAAAAAAATTAAAGATACGCAGCTAATATTTGTACTCATAACTGAAAATTGAAGACAAAAGAAAAGGATGTATGTTGTACCCAAATAAGATAAGATAAGATAATACTCTATTGATCCCCAAAGGGAAATTCGTTTGTCGCAACAGCACAACAATAACAGTATAAAAAAAGACAACACATAATTAAGCACTAAACAATTAAAAAAAGAACATATATTAATAAATACATGCATACACACATATATATATATACATATATACATATACACATATACATCTACACATGCCCATACACATATATACCCAAACCTATATGTGTGTGTGTGTGTGTGTGTGTGTGTGTGTGTGTGTGTGTGTGTGTGTGTGTGTGTGTGTTTGTGTATATATATGCAAGAGAAATATTTAAATTTCAAAAATATTCCAGCAAAAGATGCCATTTTTTCTTGTTTTATGTCAATCTGACCTTGAGCCTGAACCAACACATGGAAAAACAATTACACTGAGGACAACAGTGGAGACCAAGACCCATTGAGAGGGCAGTCAGAGTGCGTACTGAACTAGTTTCACATGACTTTGCCGCATCATCTCGACCTTTACCAAGCCGAGGCTCTACATGCACAGAACATAAATGCCTGGTCTAAATTGTTATACAGCAGCTGGAAACAATCCCAGAAAACAGATCTTTTTTATCACTAATCACAATGCCCAGAATCCCTCTTCTTTTGTTTTTCCATGGAAACATAACACATTGAACAATGTACTGTGGTAGCTGAGCATGTTTGGAAGATTTAAGAAAATACTTTAAAAAACTGGCAGCGCAGTGGTTAGTCCTTCGGCCTCACAGCACAAAGAACCTCAGCTCGATTCCCATGGGGACCTTTCTCTGTAGAGTTTGGATGTTCTCCTTGTGTCTGTGTGGGTTTCCTACTGGTTCACCGGTTTCCTCCCACAGGCCAACGACATGCAGAAGGAAAATTGGAAAAGTTGCCCAGCTGTGCAAATGAGAGAGTGTCTGTTTATGGTGTGCCCCCACCATCTATACAAAGATGGGCTTGTTTTACCTCATAGGTAAATCCCTAATTTTGTGTAATGGCTTGCAATATCAAAAATAAAATGCTTTTAGGACAATGCTCCCTAGCAATAATCTTCTGTTATTGAATTGAAATCCAATCGAATATATTCATAATCTTCCTCTTGTAACAAATGCACTCTTTCTAATTCAAATTATATTTTCACCATATTACATTGTGATTAACAGTGATAGTGAAAACATACTTTTTGTATGTGCTGTCCATGAGACTGAACACATACATATATACATACATACACATACATACATACATACATACATACATACATACATACATGTATATATAAATACAGACATAAACATAGGTGTGTGTGTGTGTGTGTCTGTGTGTGTGTGTGTGTGTGTGTGTGTGTGTGTGTGTGTGTGTGTGTGTGTGTGTGTGTGTGTGTGTGTTTTTGTTTCGAGT
>CAAKHD010007003.1:0-18951 GCA_901007705.1 Fistularia tabacaria | reverse complement strand
TTTTATTTTGTTTTTTTGGGGGAGGTGTAGATGGGTGAAGGAAGCGAGGTGTTTTAGGTGGGGGAGGGGGGGGGGGGGAGGGGGGGGGGGGGGGGGGGGGGGGGGGGGGGGGGGCTGCAGCTGGTGCACAATGACTCAGATTTTTCAATTATTCAGGTGTGGTTGGAACACGCTTTTTGAGCTGAGGTCTTAATATCTGAGATGGGAGTGGAGGGTCGTTCTCTGTATTGGATTGTGTTATTGTGTGATTGATATGCAGCATACTATACAATGATGTAAAATATATATCACAAATGGATGCAAATCATTTTTTCCCCTTTTTCGACTGACTAAAAAATGGGTCACGTCGTATCACGTGTGAAGTACTGCATGCCTGAATTCTGATTTTCTGCGGAAGAGTGTGTGTCTCCCATAGCAACACACAAGGACGGCAACATCTAGGAGTCCCCCGGTTTCCACAGACTAGCATGCGCGCAACAGTCTTAGCAACAGCAGAGGAGGAGGTTGAGAGAGGAATAGAGAGCATTAGGGAAGAGGGGGGAGGGGAACAGGCTGTATATGCCTCTTCCACAGACATTTCCCAATAGTTAATGAAAATGGATTTATTTAGAAGGAAACACATTCTAACACAATCTCCCCAGTAAATCACAGAGCAAATGGTGCAGATGAAGAAACAATACTGAATGCAGAAATGGTTGAACTCATAATTAGATATTTTATGGTATAGAGATAATCTTTTCACGCAGAAAGTAGGTCAGCATTAGATTTACCACAAAGAAAATCAACAATAAAAAAGAGGGGGCAAAAACATAATTTTGCTTATTTAAAAGGTAATGTAGTTCCACAATTTGACAGTAAGTGATAATGTAGAAAGACACATTAGACAATTTCAGCATGTGTTATTCCAAATTAATTAAAAATGTATAAATAAATGAGAAGATCCCTTGAAAAAGAGGATCTGCTCCATTTCTCTGTCAGTCCATGATAAGTACTATTTAGTGCTCTATCCCACCACGTCTGCTTATAGATTTTTTTTATGTGCATGTGTTTATGTATGAGCTGTAAAGTGAGTGAGACACTATGTGTTGTGTAATACAGCAATAGTTCTGAGCTGCGCCTGGACAGCAGAAGCCCTCACGAGATTTATTGATGTGATTTTGAAAATAAATAAATAAATAAATGAAATAATTAGTGCATCTAACAAGTGAAGTGTGATGTCACTGAAACATATTTTGTTACTGCTACAGCGCCAGCTTTTTGTGAATGAGGAGTGATTAAAACTGACTCCAATTTTACTGTAAAGCGATTTACTTTGTCCTTAACTATGTGTGGGCGAACACTGCAAACACCAGCATGAACTAAAGTTAACATTTAAGCTCATGGGATTCCGCCATGATTCAAGTAGAAATGCAGTACAAGACCTTGTGCTTCTAGTTATATGGGTAAATTAAATGTTTATGTCTGGTTATTTATGTACTACAGTTACATTTTTTACTCACTCCAGCTGGGCGTGTTGCATCCTATTCGATCGGTATGGTCCGTCTGCTTGGCTGGCTCAGTGGATGGCCGCAATTGTGTCCACATGCAGATTGCCTGGCTTATAAAAATCATTAAGTCAATGCTAAAACCACTGCAACGCTGTACGTGTCCCTTTTTTCAGTGGGTGAAGGCATTTTCCCGGACAAAAAATGTTCAGAATCAGAACGAAAGCGGGGAGGTTCATGACAGAATGCAATATTTATAATGGATGCACAGCTGGTGACAGCAGGAGCACATAGAATTTATTTATAGTTACATCAAACTTAAAAAAAATGTTTCTTTAGGATGTTTCTTTCTGCATTCATACATTCAAAGAAACAGATATCTATCTATCTATCTATCTATCTATCTATCTATCTATCTATCTATCTATCTATCTATCTATCTATCTATCTATCTATCTATCTATCTATCTATCTATCTATCTATATACACACATATATATATATATATATATGTGTGTGTGTGTGTGTATGGATATATTTATATATATATGTATATGCTCAACTCCAACATCTGCTCAGAGCTCAGGTGTTTCCTTTTATCTCATGCAGTCTTTTTATTAAGCAGCTGCCTCTTAAGACCTTCTTAGTTATTATTTTTCACCTTTGCTTAGTTTCATTCAAATAGCCTACTTCCCTTTCCTCTGCTTTTGTAATTTCACTCCAGTGTGCTCACTTCACACTTGTTCAAATTTCATTTACCATATGGTTTATCCAAAGCAACTCCATCTTCATCCTCCCTATTAATATCACTGTCGATGGCCCCCTCCCCCAATATACTCTTGCTTGCATCTTTACCGCTTTTATACACCGCACGGCACCGTCTCCCTGACATTTCTGGTCTTTCTTTCCTGGATCCCCTTTCTGAATTCTGCCACATGCTTTAAAGCTGCATATTGCCCTGCTCCATGCCTCTGGGGTTGTGGCTGTGAATTCTGCATGCGCTGTTGTGTGCCAGTAGGGCAAATTCTCTCAGATAGCTCCAGCTTTGTTGGAGGATGGCTCCACTTGTATTGAGGTCAGCAGCAGTGATGGCATTCTAATTTTCACACATAGTAGAGGAAGGAGCCTTTATTTCCACACAGGCACAATTCATGCACTGAGACAGATGCAGCAGTAGCACTTAAATAGTCATGTACACCTGTAACACTAAGGTGAAGAAGAAAACAAGCATGCTGTCATCCATTGCCTCTGAATGCCCTATATCAGTAATCTCCTTCATCGTGTGTTTTAAAACTATGTTGTCCCTTCTAATTTCTTGTGACTTTCTTTCAAATGATTATAAACCAAACAATCTCATCAACAAAACTGACAAGCTGATATGAATGACAAAAGCACATTTTTTTTCCTCATTCTAACAAGATAGCTTTGTTGTTGATAACGTCATATGTATTTTAACCGAATCCGTTCTGTCCCTGCCAGTTGTTTTGCAGAGAAAGTTCAACATTTCTCTGTGATGATATTTCTATGTGAGTTTAACTTTCTTCTTTTATCTGGTTCATGCATTGCACTGGTGTGTTTCTTCCTCTGGGAAATTTATTTTGATCAGTCCACCAGGGATAGTTAGACAAAAAAAAAAGTTTTTTTTTTTGTTTGACCCTGCCTTGTTTTTATCCATGCTCTTCTTTGTCAATATAAAGCATAAAGCATAAACCATACCTGTGTTATGGTTTCTTGGGATTGCTGATTTGTATGTAGTATCCCGCCGCTAAACAGAGCATATCAGTTTTGCACATAATTTGGCTTGAACACTAAATATGGGTAGTGTTCTACTTTTTGAAATCAGCCATGCAGCTCACATGCAGTTTGTGTGATTTTTACGGTTTTGTAGATCTTTTTCAAAACTTGAGGTTGGTGCTGGTGAAACTGTTTTATTCTCTTCGCAGTCTGTAATACGAAACCTGACTATGATCCATTGTTGTCTCTCCATCACATCTATAATAGTGATGATAATTACATTACTCGCCCCAGTACTGACCAGGACGGTACTTAGAAGATGTAATAAGAAGATGCAAATTTTGAGAGGCTATCTTCATAGAGACTTTGAGCAGCGTATTCTGCTCTTGCGTTTTTCAGATCAAGCTTTATTTTCTGTTTTGGAGGAGCAGATGCTGACTTGGAGCCTGAGTAAATAGACAGACGTCCTCTTTGTGCAAATCACCCCCCTCTCACTTCACCCTGTTGGTGAGAGAGTAGCAGCACTGTTGTATAGTATCTACCTTTTATTCACGTTCCATGTATTCCTCACAGGAAGTCTATGGTTTGATCTGCTCATACCATTGAGGTTTCAATAGCTGTCTTATGAAAAAAAAACATGTAAAAGATAAATCACTAAATAAATGGTGGGGAGAAAAATATAAACAAATCCCTGTTAGCTATTTTCAGTCCTGTTCAGGCATCAGATTAGAATTGTGTTGGGATTGTCTGGCATTACATTTCTCACTCCCAAAACAACAGGAATTGCAATATTATCTTGGAGTGTAATATTATATGGAGTAAAGTAAAACTGGGTTAAGGAAAGATAAGTCAGGTATTAATTATGTCTTAATTCTTTAAGTCATGCAGAATTTTGTTAATTGAGAATGAAAGAGAATATATTGCTATTTTAAGATCTTTTATTAACTGCATATTATCTAGATTTCCAACTGTTAATTTTATAGCCAGTGAGTGATATTGTTTGCATCAGTATTTCCTCACTGCATCGTATCAGGAAGAAAGTGTGTTAGCAGACCAGAAGTTTGTCACTGAAAATGTCACTTCATAAAGATGCAGCTCCAGTGACACTCATGGAGGAACTGCTGAATAAGCCTCTTGTATTTTGCATGTTCAAATGTTCAACCTTGACCTGACAGGCCTGAAAGAAGTTATGTAACCCCCCCTGCCCCCCTTTTTACTACATTGATTAGATTTCCTTCAAACTTTTATCTTTATTCTCAACATTTCCAAATGTGCAAATATTCTGAATTCAGCATGTTTGGGTAATGACCATAATTTCCCTTTAATACTATTCCTTTTCCTCTTGGATGGGGACATTTTGAAGATATCTTTAGGTCGACCAATAACAGCACACCATGCAGACAGACTATATTCATAGTGCTCCCTCTAGATTAACAGAGCAACATCAGAGTCAGCAAGCAAAAACCTTTCACTGTGGCTGCAGTCAGTGCTGTGGGCCAAGACTCCCTGGCACAGCTCATTTTGCTCTTGTTATTTGTCCCAGAACACGACAAGACTGGCTCATAGTCTTGTGTAGCCTAAATGTGCATCAGCCAAAGCTCATCTACACTTTTAAGTATGCAGTTCAAACCTGGCCTTCCATGTTGATGGAAATATATTGTATTTTGAGTTTTCTAGCAAGCTTTGTCTGTATATTTTCAGTGGATGCAGTTTGAAATTAGATATCATATAGTGTATCTGCATTTATCTTTTTTTTTCTCAGAGAAACCTTTCATGCTTGATATCACGTGAGTAGGACTGACCTTTTTCCCCCTCTCCACCACTCACTTATATAAGCCCTCTTTTTCATTATGTCTTAGTCCATTGACTCATAGCTGTGTGGGTGAGTGATATAGTTTTGACCTTGCCAATTTTACTTCAGACTCAGCAGTTTACTTAAAGCACGGGGGGCTAACTCCCTGAGGGTTACTCAGATCTTTTTTCTACTAGCTTTAGTTACATAGCACTACAGATTCAGTCAGCGAGCTAGTTTTTTTCTTTGTTTATATGTGGATCAAATTATAGTTTTGGTATGTGATGATTGAGCAACAGTGATACAACTAAGAATGTTACCAGTGTTTAACTGGTTGCAGAACCTGATGATTTATTTCAATTGCAGTTAGCCAGTGTTTTTTTTTTCTCTTTAATTACCCAAGATCCGAACAGATGTAGTCTGCACTGCACTCGTCTGGAATCAGTGCACATACAGCCACAACATCTGCTGCTGTGCTTAGGTCATCATTGCATGCCTGGGGGATTGAACTAACTAAGAGGTCAGCGTAAGGCTTCATGCAAGACAGTCTGTCATTGTGGGTAAAACTGGTGAAGGCACAGCTGGTTTTAAGTCCAGCTGACTCAAATATGAAGTGTGATGATTTCTAGAATCAGGGTTAAATTAAATGTAAAAATAAATCCAGGGATTTGGATCATGGAGGGTTCCTCGGTAAGAGAATTGCTATTTTAAAGAAAATTCCTCACGCTGCTCACCGTGAGGTAAATGGGGTAAATAGCCGCAGCTGACATACAGTTGTCTGATTTGTAACACGCTTTTTATTTCTGGATGTATATGGACAGGATCAAATGCCAGCTCTTTGAGATATCAGACTTCTTATTGCAGTGGTCTTCTGCCTCCTTTGGCTATCCATCCTTCACAGTGCTTGCACTAAGCATCTCAGGTAATTAAGTGTAGATTAATCACTCTGATTTTTCCCATTTTCAAAACAATAAAACATGACAAGAGTTAGTCTGTATGATGCCTCTCTTTTTTTAGAACATAACAATTTAGGAAACTTTTTACTGTTATATTTGTGTTTGTTTTTTTTCTTCTTTTTTTTCTTCAGACATGAAGCATTTTTTTTAATCTAAATTGATTGAATACAATTATATTTTGTTTCATTCAATTATATTTTATGTGTCACAAATTCCAAGAGTAGTTTTCTGAACACAATTTGGTCTTTAATTTCCAGTCAAATGAGGGTCAGACCAACCATGGCAGAGCTTACTTGTGGAACCCAAGGGAAGCAAGATTTCATTTAGGTTGTAATGTACTATTACAACTGAGAACCTGTGAACAGAAGTGATTTTCGATGTAATTTTCTTCCACGTCCTGTTGTTTTATGATTTTATTTAAGATTGCTAATACAATTTGTGACAGAACCACGGTCAGTTATGTAAAAACAGGAATCCATGATCCAAACTAAAGGTAATATCTAAATTGAATTATAATAAACAATCTCTCTCTGATTCAGCGATGCTGGAATTCACGGTGGTGATGCTTGGTGTGTATCAGGTGAATAAATAGCAGGGACATCTACAGAAGAAGGGAAAAAAAACAATTCAGAAATGTAAACAACAGAAAAACATTGAGTATCTTTGTTGCGCTTGTATTGTCATAATGATGTTGAATGAGGCCTCTTTTTGATCATCCTTCTGGGTTTCAAACAGTGGGTGAGTCTGATTTTTCTATCGCTATATCATATTTTGAAATATGAGATCTGGCTATATGATGTCCTTGGAAGCAAATACACTCAAGTTGCATATGTCTCCTTTTATTTGCGTCATCACTATGAATCACATCACAATGTCCATCCATATTTACCACCATTTTATATAGCCGGTGCAGCATATGAATAAAACAATGAGCTACGGGTGTGTGAGTTGAGTGTTAATGCTGTGAGCCTGACTCATATCTAATACTCTCCTCCCACCAACTCAATGTCTCTCCCTTCCCCTGCCTTTGTTCAAGTTATCATCGCTTCATGTCTCCCCATTCTTTCTTTCCATCTTCATCGTGGAATGGTATCTTTTCCAAGCTTAAGCTTTTGCAAGCTTATACAGTCAATTATTGCCTATATGCTATCCATCCAAAATTTAATTGTTGCACAAAATATGCCTCTGCTTTTCTTCCCCCCTCTCCTCCTGCACATCCTCATTTCTTGTGGCTCACACTCTGTTATGCCCCCTCCTGTACTTCTTTGTGCATGCAGGCAATCCTGATGGGAAATGGCAGACACATTTACAAAGCTGCCACCTTCTCTTTTGTTTATGACTATACAGTATTATTGCTCTTTACTTGCTCATGCTTATAGATATGATATTAGAATATATTTCAAAAATATATCTTTACATTTTTTGTTTTTTATCCATTTATTTATACTATGTTATTATTTTCATTATTGTAATTTTTTTATTTTTATTTCAACTAAACCACTACTACCATTTTAAATGTAAGCACTGTAAGATATGCCTACAAGACAGAATTTTACTTTAGTTATCAAATTAGGCCACATATGCAGTCATTTGTCCCCATTAGAGCCTTAAAAACTTGATTAAGAGTTGCATCTCAACATAATCGTGCGTGTGTATATACATTCAATTTACAGGCAAATTTCCCTTAGATTTTATGCTTGACTGTGTAAATAGAGGAGTTATCTATATTGTTGCTTCATTCTCACTCCCCCTCTCTCTGTATGTGTGTTTATGTGTGTATGCGTGTTTATGTCAGTAGTAAATGATATCATGTTGCTTTTGTAGAGAGTTTTTACTAAAACCTCAGCTAAGGTCATAGGTGAATGTTGCATATTCACAGACAGATTAGACATGCATAATCAAAGAGCTTGTAGTGTATCATTGCACAAGGTGATGGCGGATGTTGCAAATGCTAAGCTTAATGAATCATGTCATAGATTTATGAGGGTCTAAATCCATAACATGCAGCGATGATTACGTTTTCTGAGCAATTAATTGATGAGGTTTTACATTTCCCTCCATGTCTGTATCATTTCATATCAGAATAACATAGAGGGATGAAGTTATGCATGTGCAACTCCTTACATACGGTAAGTGTTTGCATAGTATGTGTGTCATTAATGTCCCCTTTTAAATTGCTCTGTTGTTAATGTTATCTTTTTGATATTTTTGGAACAGAAGTTGTTGAATCCAAAAGACAGGTAGTGACACACTGCTGTATTATAACCCTGACAGCTTTTGGTCATTTCTCTGGCACTGCTGGCATTTTGCATATTGTCTCTGGTAAGAGGCTTTTGGAAAGGGTGTCGAGTGGTCATTTTCTAATTTTACTCCTCCTTTTCAAGACTTAATCATTTTCATGATGCCTCGTCAAGATTTGAAGAGAATGAGATGAGATGCCTCTTATCGTTCATGTTAATATTACAACTGCTGTTTGGGTTTTCATTTTGTCAACTTTACTATCATTGCATTTTTCTTCAAAAAATCAAGGGCTTTCAGCTCCTAATACTACATTTAGGATTTCTTTTACATTCCTGCTGGTGTTGCGAGTTAATATTTTCCCCCTCTTTTATGTGCTTTTAATATTTTTGCTGGAAGTGACTATATAGAGTATAGTGTATACCACATGACAGGAAGGAGACATTGTTTTACTTTTCTAGTCTTTCAGACTCCCAATATGCTGCTGCATTAGATGAATATATATCTATGACTGCTTGTTATACGTAACAAAATGAAGAGGGCAAAGTATATATAAGACTACTAAATAACTGCATCTACAGTCTAAATTAGAGATAACACCACATTTTCACATCGCAAAGCATTTTATGAAAGGGTGCACGGGTGTTGTGTCATTGTGCATGACCTTGAAGTTTGTTAACAATTTTGGCAATATATGATCTCTAACTCTTATTTGGATACACATGAATAAAAATGAACATATTGCAATCATGCACTAAAGTACAGTTCTATATATCTTCTATTCATGCAGCTGTTCACAACGGTTTTGTTTAAACTGTGAAAAGTCATTTGCAGGCAGTTTATCAACTTTTTAATGCATTTTAGTTTTATCATTATCATTGTGATTGTTTTTTTTTTTCTGTTTTAGCACAGTTGAGCAACCTCAACATCATTGAGCCATCTCCAACATTAGATTCTCCGCAGGCTCACACTCTCCTCTATTATTCAGACCCCCTACTTCCTTTTTTATAAAAAAAGAAATGGGTTAGGCCCTTGCTTAGCCGGTCTGAACCTGCAATGCACTTCACATGCAGTGATGCCTGGTTTGTAATAAGCTGCTCATGATGTAGGACCAACATTTAAATGCATTGCTATTTACATATATATATAAATTGACAATATAAATGTGCCATCCTATGAAGAATGCTTCCTTTACAGATTTGCAAAAAACAAATTTAAATAAATCTCTAATCCTCCCCATCTCTCTTCTGACATGTGCAACGAGCATCACATTGTGCCGGCAAGCTTTGATTCATTGACTTCTACTATATTTGGCCTTTTAATTTCCGCAGACAGAACAGCTATACGGAAGACACAAAGTGTGTGCTATTCTCTATCATTGGTAATGTTATTGGGGTGTTTTGAGTGTGTTCATCTCATAAAAACCTTTACAGCTCTACTTGAAACCTCGGCAGTTCCTGTGCCTGGTAATGCTTGAGGAAGGTGCAGTTTAGAACAAAGGCCAAAAAGCTCCCTCTTGTGGCGAAAAGTTAAAAAAAAATTGTGCAGTATCTATGTCTGTGTGTCAATCCAATCAATTATTAAGCAAGTCGCCTCTTTGTATGTGGTAGCATATCGATTGGTATTGTTATTGAGTTTCTGTGTCAGTATTGATCCAGAGACAGTGGAATTCTGTCCCATTTTCAATTTCATGACAAGCATCATCCATGCACTCTTCCTAGTGAATGGTTTGATTGACAAATCTAGGTTATCCATGTTTGAGTGTGGAGCCGGATTTATTCTTAATCCTATCAAAAAAATGTTTGGTTAGGTTGCTGTCTCTACAGGAGAGAGAGAGACAGATAAAGATGTGTTGTGCCAAAAGAGTGTAGATTTTTTTGTTAAGATTGATTACAAACATTTGATCTTATCCAGTTTAGTAAGGCGTGTTTGTGGGTGAGTGAATGTGGACTTCAGTCAAATAGATTATTTTTTTAAGAACTCTGATAGTTTCCATTTTTTCTCAAGTGTGTGCTCAACAACGGGTGCACAGGCATTGGATGCAGGGTGTGGCACTGCCAAGAGCTGCATATGAATCACCATGGATACAAGAGAGTGGTGAATCAATTACAGTTGCTCCCTGTGTAAGCAGAGATCTATCAGAAGCTGCCTTTGTCACTATGCTGAACCAATCAGAATGCAGTTTATTCTTACACTGGTTCCACCCAACCAATCATCTTTCTCTCCTCTCTGTGCGGATACCAAGGCTTTGTCTGAAATTTGTTTATAGAAAGATTTTATCAATTTCTGTTGTTGCAGGGTAAACAGTGGCATAGTCCTAGCTGCCTTGTGATATAATCTGCTTCAATATTATAATATACACGTGCAGGTCACTTCTCTATTTGATTGTGCAACATCTCACAACATTTTAATCATACCTCTTTAGCATATACACCAAAACAAACAAATAAAAAGAATAAATGACTAATTCAAAATCATAATAATTCCATCCAGCAGCAAACCTACACCACCCAGCAAAGTTTGCACATTCGGTTGCATAAACACTTGCTAATACAAATCCCCTCTGGCTTTATGTAATTAGCAAGGTTCTTCCCTTATGAGGAATATGTTCATGCTAAATTAATAAAATATTTTACATTATTTATTTGAACCTCTACCTATGTCCCTGTGATAAAGTGGATCAACAACATGCATGGAATGGCTTGAATGGGGGGGGCAGCATTTAAAATAACGACAAACCAACACAGCAAAATCAATACCTGTAGGCAGACAAGTATACACATAATTTAAATAATTATTGATTTAACCTCCCTGAAGACATTTAATATACAATTTAAGTAATTAATTCATAAATAGCAGCAAACCGATGCTCTTATCTGTTGTTTTACAGTAGAGTAAGTAATTAAATGATTTTTGGGCATCGTGCCATTACTTTCCAAATGAGTGAACACTGTGTTTGTGTTTCTATTTCTGGGTTCTGTTCATTGCTGCGTTTTGGCATGCTTCATACAGTCCTGCCCCGGTTTTCATCTTGTTCCGGTCATGTTTTCCTAAACCAGCCCCTGTCCTACTTACTCCGACAACAGGCAGAGGAGAGTGCAGATTTCTAAATAATCTGCTCCATGCCTCTTTCTTTCATTATTCCTGTTGTCTTTTTTTAATATGAAATAAAGGCTTTCTGTAAGTAATTGTAGTTGTATGTGTGAAGTGAAAGTCTCCATCATATAAGACCTCTATAGACTTTTTACATCAGTCTTTGAATATTATGTTGAACATTTTTACTATTTACCATAAAATAATGTAGTTAAACTCCTGCCCATTAAAATATTTAATAGTAACAGTTTTTTAACGTGCGGCAGAGGCAGGTCAGTTTTTTTTTTTTTTGCGAGCATTAGGAGTATGTTTATCATGTGTATTATGCTACTTGAATTATTCTGCATCAATATACTTCATTCCTTTGTCTGATTCTTTTTTTTTAATTTTTACATTTTTGAAAAATCTTGATACAGCGTATTTTCTTTCCTGATATTTGCATTCATTCTTAACTTCATTTAGTTATTTCATGAATATTTTTTCTCTGTGATGTATTGATAAAAAAAAAAAAAAGACATGCATAAGATGGAGGTTAATCAGCTTCTGTTTCAATGAGCTCTGTTTAACACAAAACTGGCACATTGACATCATTATCAGTAACATGAAGCAGGATGTTGATTGTTGCCTGCAGCAGTAGGGATGGTCTCCAGAGGCCCGAACCTGAGGGTATTGTGGTTTTGGCAAGGGCAAGTTAAAAGGTCAGGCTCTTGGTGGAGCTGTGTGGATGGAAAGGACAACAGGCTTTGCTGATAAAGTAAATCTTTGTCAAGGAAAATGTGTTAAAACATTACGAATACATACCTCACTTCTTCTCTGAACAAAATTGTCTGTTATTCATAGAAGTGTGGGTTGTTTGCTTGAGTGAGTGGACGTTTGTGTACCTCATGTTTGTGTGTCCCATTTATATGTTCAGATGAAATGCATCTGTTATAACCTTAAATTTGTGGCAGCGGATGGAAAACCAGTGCCTAATATCCTGCTGAAATCAGTGTGCTTGTGTAAAGCTTTGTCTGCCTGTGAGTTCACACATGCTCCATGTCTTTGCTTGAGATGTTGTTACCATGGAGACGAGAGTGCTGTGCGGGGGGGTCGCCTTGAAGCCTGTTCACAGAACACCCTTCCCCCCTCTTATACGTTGATGAACAGCACATGCCCTCCTAACGCAAGACATACACAGAACTGAATGCAACACAAAGGATGCCCTTAAAATCACCAGTATGGAGGAGATTTAGATTCTAATTTGGAAACAAATGACTTTCTTGTCCTTTAATAATGTAAGGGGCATACATGGCTTTCACAGCAAACTGCTGCTTCCACCCACACACCCCCCTCCCTGCAGAACCAGTACTCCCTGCCCTTGCTGTTCGTCCTCCATCATGTGATGGCCAAACGACTGAAAGAGAAGCAAGTCATGAGGTGCACATCCATTTATCCGCTTTTTTACACACCCCACTGTTCCCTGAGTGCAAAATGCTGTGTATCTCACTAGACCTGAATGTATTTAGTCACTGATTTTAAAACAAACACAATTATCATTGTCTTGGGGATGTAATCAAAATTAATATATACATTTCAAAATCATTTTCTAAAATTTGATTTCCGTTATGCATAAGTATTAGATCATACATCTGTGTAAACATTTTCAACAGTGCTATATCATGAAAAAAATCTATGCTCTAACAGCTTCATCAGTGATCTGCATCTTTTACAGGACATCCGTAAGACACAATCAGGGATTCCTCCACAAGGATAAGTGATAAAGCTGAGAAAAAAATAAATAAATAAATATTGTCAGTCAGTTTGGCTTCACTCTCAGCATTTGATATCATCCTTGTAATCCAAGGGATGTAAAGATAAATGTGTTCATTTTTTCCTGGAAAGATGCAACTAAGAGTTTATTCATGATTACTCCTTGATTTAGTCCTACAAAATTAGGTCATGGGGTCAGCAGGCTACAAGGCACAACTATGATGAAATTTATGCTTTTACAAGATGAACTCTCTGTATAGTGCTGAGTAAAGCGGGATATGTGGAAACCATGCATAATACTGATTTTACTGGAAAGATAATCCAGACTTAATTCTGTAGGATTGGTGCATTAGAAAAAAAAATGTAGTACTACTGAGAAATATTATTTGATCAGCATCTTGGGATGTCCATGCTGGATGAGAGAAGTGTTCAGATGGGTGTTTATAAGGGACATTTGGTTCTAGTCATTGTGAGGAGATGCTCTCATGCCCACCCCCCAAAAATAAAAATAAAATATAATCATCATTTGTGAGCTATCATATTCACCACTACCACCAAGAACAGCAATACTGCTTGATGCCGCACCGACTGCTGATAATAGTAATGTTAATAATAATAATAATAATAATAATAATAATAATAATAATAATAATAATAATAATAATAATAATAATAATAATAATAATAATAATAGTAAAGAGTTTAAGAGATTATACTGGCTCAGGGTCCAATGATTATTAATATTTTTCATATCAAATCAGGTTTCCCAGAGAGGAGAAATAGGGCACAGGCTTTTCATTCCCGGGCTTAATCCCAAGATTAACAATTGAGGAAATGTTCATACAAGCATAATGCATTACTTCATAGAATTGTGGTGACAGACCAAAATACACCTAGGCACAGGATAGCGACTCCTTTATAACGCTAGCAGCATGAAAAAGAAATAGAAAATCATAAACAAGGCAGATGACCAAGCAAGAATGTAAAACAGAAGACAGGAAATTGGTTAACTGAGGGGAAAAAACAAACAAATGAAAAAACAAAACAAAAATTAAACCAACAAAATGAATACATATTTAACAATTAATTGAAATTAGTGTGGATATTTATTCAATCATCATTACTTATTTTTTGATCATCTTAGCGCTCCTACTACTCATGAAGAGGCAGGGTAATGCTTTGACTGCTGGATGCACATATCCACTTCTACCACATGGCACTGCTGTTGATCCATCAGAGACAGCATTGCACACTTACAACCAGGCTCCTCCTTTTTAAGACAGTGAGGACATATCTTCAGTCTTTGCTATAAAAACGGCAGATGGCCGTGGGACGAACACAAAGCATTCAGTCAACACCCATTTCAAATATTCAGCTTTTTCTAGAATATTGGACTGTTAATTCTATTTTCCCCTTTCAGTTGATGCTTTGCTCAGGTTGGGCATAAGTATGGCTTGTTCATGGAGCTATTTCAGAATATGTGTTGCTTCTTTTCTCTTGGAGCTCTCCTGGGAAACTGTGTCTGGGCAGCTCTCCTACTTCGTCTCAGAGGAGGTAAACGTGGGGACTCCTGTGGGAAATATTGCCAAGGACTTAAATATTAATATCCAGGACCTTGAATCTCGAATGTTTCATATAGTTGCAGGATCAAAGACCAAGTTCTTCGAGGTATATCTAAAAACTGGGCTACTGTATGTCAGTGAAAAAATAGACAGAGAGGAGCTTTGCGCAGAGGAAGTCTCTTGCTCTGTGAGTGTTGAAGCCGTGATTAATAACCCTTTGAAGCTTTATCGAATTGAAATGGACATTCTAGATGTAAATGATAATGCTCCTCTATTTACAACCAAGATGCAGAATTTGTATATCGCAGAGTACTTATCCAGGGATCACATTTGCTTTATCTGAAGCAAGTGACGCAGATGTGGGGAAAAACGGAATAAATATGTACAAGTGAAGTCAAAATGAGCATTTCTCTTTGGCTGTGCACAGAGGAGATGACTTTGTGTCTGCTGAGCTATTGTTAAAAAAAGCTTTAGATCAAGAAAAGCAGGCTGTCATTCCTATGACTCTGACTGCTGTCCATGGTGGAGCACCACCAAAATCAGGCACCTCTCAGCTAGTTATCAATGTTTTGGACATAAACGACAACATTCCTGTATTTAGCAAAACACTATATAAGACAAAAATTCTCGAAAACACACCTGTGGGCAGAATAGTATTAACCGTAAATGCGATGGACGCAGATGAGGGACTGAATGGTGAGAATGTGTATGCGCTACGAAGCAAAGATCAAGATCGCGTACTTGATATCTTTGAAATCGAAAGGCAAAAAGGTATCGTTAAAGTAAAAGGCCCTATCGACTTTGAAGAAAAAAGAGCCTTTGGGATACGTGTGGAGGCTCGTGACAAAGGGCAGCCGCCAATGTCTGCGCATTGCAAAGTGCTGGTAGAGGTAATGGATATGAACGATCATGCCCCTGAGATTACCATCACCACAATGCATAACAGCGTGCAAGAGGACGCGAGTAAGGGCACCGTCATTTCACTGGTGTCAGTTCTAGACAAAGATGGTGGGGAAAACTGGGAAGTGACAGTGTGCATTCAAGACGGAGCTTGGTTCAAACTCAAATTAAACTAAAAAAATTATTATTCTTTGTTAGTTGATGGACCTCTGAATGGAGAGGCGGTCTCGAAATATAACATAACCATCATCGCATCTGATAATGGCATCCCACAACTGTTCAGCGCAAATTCTATTTTTGTTTATGTCTCCGATGTGAACGACAATGCCCCTCGATTCACAGACCCTATCATAAATGTGTATGTATGGATGAGATGTATGGATGATTCTCATCCTGGATGAGAATGACAACTGTCCCAACATCCTGGTGCCCTATTCTGAGCACGGCTCTGTTAACTGTGAGAACATCCCCTACTCTGCTGAAGCGGGATACGTTGTGGCAAAGATCAGGGCTGTTGATGCAGACTCTGGATACAATGCACTGCTCTCCTATCAACTGTCTGAGCCCAAAGGAAACAACCTCTTCCGGATCGGAACCAGCTCCGGAGAAATCAGGACTAAGAGGAGACTGAGCGACAATGACCTGAAAACCCATCCACTCATGGTGTTGGTGTCTGATAACGGAGAACCTTCCCTTTCAGCCACTGTGTCTATTGAAGTGGTGGTGGTTGAAAGTCTACCTGACATCCAGACGCAGTTCAGACATGTGACGATCAAGGAGGAGACTTTCTCTGATTTGAACTTGTACCTGCTGATCGCCATTGTGTCAGTGTCAGGGTTTTTCCTGCTGAGCCTGATCACTTTGATAGTGGTCAAATGCCACAGGACAGACAGTGGTTTCAGCAGGTACGGCGCCCCCATGATCACCACCCACCCTGACGGGAGCTGGTCTTACTCTAAGGCTACTCAGCAGTATGACGTGTGTTTCAGCTCAGACACACTGAAGAGTGACATGGTGGTTTTCCCTGGGCCGTTTCCACCTGTAGATGGAGAGTTGATCAGTATTAATGGAGGAGACACTTTTACCAGGACACAGGAAATACTCAGTGATAATCATGGATCACATGTACACACAGTATGAATTGCACTTTAATTTAAGACACATATACCACAACATGTAACTTTTATAATTTAGGAATTTGTTTCCTTAAGTTTTTTTTTTTTTTTGTCAGTTTGAGCACACTGATAGCTGTAACAGTTTCTCATTTATCAGTTTCATATCAGTCAGATGAAGATTGTGGTTGCTATCCATGGTGCTGACAGTGTGCTTTTCTGCTGTCCATGGACATTTAAAGATAGAATACTCTATTTGGATATCTAATTTTCTCAAAAATGTTCACAACACCTGAATGGAACACTCCAGTTGTTTTTTTTTCATTTCATTTAATTTATTTAATTTTTCGTTCCATCTAAATCAAGGCTATGGAGGTTTACAGTGGATAGCCTTGAGAGATTCTCTCACCTGAAATGCATCTTCCTCTAAATGAGGTAACATGACATTTCCATTGAAAAGTTGAAATGTTGACACCTAAATATTACATTAAATAATGTGAAACCACAACCAATATTTTAAATAGACAGATCTACCAGTAAAGACAAGTTAAGACATTTTAAAAACATCCTCTGACTGGAACAACCTTGAGAGCTCTTTTCAATCATAATTCGACTGATCAATTGAGCCAATTCATGCCTCTCGTTTTATTTCTTGCTTAATTATTAATTTATAAGTGTATCATATTCATCTCATCTAAAATCATGTTTTGACCCTTAAAGAAGTATCCGGTTTTACTTAATCTCCCTCAATCTAACTGAGATTTGGTCTTTTAGAATTTTTATGTTTGATGTTTGTTTCTTGTTTATTTTTTGGTTTCGAAAATAGGACGAGGCAATATTATTATTAGAGACAGCCATTTTGATATTTGAAATGCAATAAGATTTTAACAGATTTTCCTCATTGGAAACCTCATTGTATTATATTAAATTGTCCGGCGCGCTTTGTACTTCATACCACGTGAACGCCGTCATTTTAGTTAACCACGTCGAGGCGCTGCAGACCACGACATCCCGAAATATGCTGAGCTTATCCAGAACTCCTCCTAGAAAGAGAGGATGATGATGATGCCTCTCTGGGCTTTGGAACAAAGAGACGAAGGGCGTGAAAGAACGGGTGGAAACGGTCCCCGTCTAACTAGTAAAAATAGGCAGCCGATGCGTTTACTAGTTTTGTAGAACGACCTTTTTGACGGGACTGTCGGACTGGGATTGGTGCCTCTCTGTGTTTGGATATAACGATGCATCTATCCAGGAGACGGACGCATTTTCCGAGCTGTTTTTCTGTCGTGCTGCTGATACGCTGCTGGGAAGCGGTGGCTGCGCAGCTATCGTATTCTGTCTCGGAAGAGGTAAACCCGGGAACGTCTGTTGGAAATATTGCCAAGGATTTAAACCTAAACGTACAGAGTTTGGAGACTCGTCATTTCCTCGTTGTCAGCGGTGCGAAGAGGAAGTATTTCGACGTGAATTTAAAAACTGGGATTCTTTACGTCAATGAAAGGCTGGACCGAGAGGAGCTCTGTTTGAAGGCTGCAAAGTGTACCGTCACTGTCGAGGCCGTTATTCAAGACCCGATGACTTTTTATCGTGTAGAGGTAACTATAATAGACATTAACGATAATGCACCCGTTTTCTCTGAACAACTGCAGTCTCTTGACATCGCAGAAAATGCCTTACTTGGAGCTAAATTTAGTCTACTAGACGCGACGGATTTGGATGTCGGAAAAAACGGTGTTAACACATACAGACTGAGTACAAATGACTATTTTTCGTTAGGATTACACAAAGGGGGGGAAAGGGTATCTGCAGAGTTGGTCCTACAGAAATCTTTGGACCGGGAGACTGACTCTGTTATAAATCTCACTCTGACTGCAGTGGACGGAGGAAATCCCTCCCGATCGGGAACATCTCAAATTATTGTAAACGTTTTGGATATTAACGACAATCGCCCAGTTTTTCGTAAACCTCTGTATAAAATTCAGGTCTCTGAAAACTTACCTGTAGGAAAAGCTGTTATGACACTGAATGCTACAGATGCGGACGATGGTATGAACGGTGAGATTGAATATTCTTTGAGAAAAATAGGTCAGGATCTTGTGTTGCACGCTTTCGAAATTAATTCTAAAACGGGTGAAATTTCTCTGAAAGGGAAAATTGACTATGAAGAAACTCCTGCGTTTGAGATTCATGTTGAGGCCAGAGACAAAGGGCAGCCTCCAATGTCGACCGATTGTAAAGTTCTGGTCGAGGTAGTAGATGTGAACGACAACGCTCCTGAGATCACGGTGACGTCATTGTTAAACGCGGTTCTGGAGGATGCCAAAGTCGGTA
>CAAKHD010007002.1:40194-50696 GCA_901007705.1 Fistularia tabacaria | reverse complement strand
AGTGTTGATGAATGAGGAAAATGAAAGAGAGGGAAGGGAAGAAGAGGTGACTATTGTAGACCACAAAGTAGCAGAGATTAGTAAAAGTGAAGGGAGGAGGGCATTGAAGAGGATGAAGAATGGAAAGGCAGTTGGTCCAGATGAGAGGACAGGATGCCGAGAGAAGAACTCTGGTATTGTATGAGGAAGTCTGGAGTATCAGAGAAGTATGTTAGACTGGTCCAGGACATGTATGCTGGTTGTGAGACAGTGGTGAAGTGTGCTGTAGGTGAAGCAGAGAAGTTCAAGGGGGGGGTGGGACTTCATCAGGGATCAGCTCTGAGCCCCTTCCTGTTTGCAGTGGTGATGCACAGGCTGACAGATGAGGTTAGACAGGAATCTCCATGGACCATGATGTTTGCAGATGATATTGTGATCTGTAGTGAGAGCAGGGAACAGGTGATGAAAATCTTGAGAGGTGGAGGTATGCTTTAGAAAGGAGAGGAATGAAGGTTAGTCGCAGCAAGACAGAATATATGTGTGTGAATGAGAGGAACCCGGGTGGAACGGTGAGGCTGCAGGGAGTGGAGATCAAGAGGTTGGAGGATTTCAGGTACTTAGGGTCAACAGTTCAGAGAAACGGAGAGTGTGGAAAAGAGGTTAAGAACCGGTTCAACCAGGTTGGTATGGTTGGAGAAAAGTTTCAGGGGTTCTTTGTGATAGAAGAATTTCATCCAGAATGAAAGGAAAGGTTTACAAAACAGTGGTGAGACCAGCGATGCTGTATGGTTTGTAGATAGTGGCAATGAACAAAAGACAGGAGACAGAGCTGGAGGTAGCAGAAATGAAGATGTTGAGGTTCTCTTTAGGAGTGACCAGGATGAATAGGATCAGGAATGAGTCCATCAGAGGGACAGCTGATGAAGCAGAGAAGCCAGACTGAGATGGTTCGGCCATGTACAGAGGAGGGATAGGGACTATTTTGGTAGACAGATGCTAGAATTGGAGATGCCAGGCAGGAGGTCTAGAGGAAGACCGAAGAGAAGAGTTATGGACGTAGTGAGAGAAGATATGAAGGTAGTTGGTGTGAGAGAGGAGGATACAGAGAATAGGGCTATATGGAGGAGGTTGATTCACTGTGGCGATCCCTGAAAAGGGAAAAGCCGAAAGGAAAAGAAGAAGAAGTGAGGAAGCATATAGGTTAAAATATCTTATGGGGGAAACTGTTAGGTGTTGACAAATGTAAGATCTTAAGTATTTTGAAATTGTCTGATCATACAGTGTATTTTAAAACTTGTGTTAAATTAACATTCAAAAGAAATTAAAGTGTAAATTCACAATTTCAGGCTCACTACCAAGGTGCAAATATTTATGATATTAAAAATGATTTCCCCTGCTTCCTTTTTTTCCCACCACACATCTATTCCTGATGCAGCTTCAACAGCAATTCGGGATATTCTATAAGGCAGGGTACCTTGACCAAATAAAAACTGTGCTTTTTGCTGGTTAATGAGTAGCCACTGTAGATTTTGGTATGTCTGGTTCACTTTTTCGTTGTTTGCTTAACAAGTTATCTTACTTTTATTTTGATATGACTTTTCTATCATACTTATTTGTTAGTTTATTGCCAAGCTTGAAGGCAAAGCTCACAATTTAAAAGTATGCTTATGATCACAAACTCTCAGTAGTGTACAGTAGAGGCAGTTGAAATACATTTCCACTGTAGATTGCCTGGTTTGTCCTTAGAGATAGGGGTGAAGCTCACATATATGAAGGAAGATTTGAATACAGCTGTGGCACCTTCACCACGAAAGAAGAGAGGATAATTTTGGCATCTGGCAAGGCTTCCTCCTCAAGGCCTGGATTTAGAATCGGTCAAGCATGACCAATTGGCATTAGGCTCCAATTTCAACAGAGAAATACATAGATTATAATTCTATTCCTGCTTAGAAGGGCTTTAGCATTTAAGAGATAAAGTTGAGTATGTCCCTGAGACAGAAGTACGTGGGTCAATTTATTCAGTCTTCTGCCAGAGTGACTGGACTCAGGATATGTAGCTGGAATGGACAGAATGATGGAACCATATGTTAGCCTGCGTCTGGCACACACGGTTAGAAAAAAGAATAAGAAATAAAATCTCTTAACGCAGTTGCATAAACAAGTCTGGAAGAATTACTTGTTATTTTCTTAAGGTTTCAAAGATATTCTTTTTCTGCCATGTATTTCTTCATACTATAATTGAGATGATAAAAAATTGTGCTGACTTCTAACTGAGTCAGTTTGTAGTACAAAGAAAATTTTTAGTTAACTGTCCTCAAAAGATTTAGAAGACTTGCCACAGGTCCCACAAATTGTTCTAAATTATTAATGTTTTAGAGTCTCATTTTTTTTTAATCATATATAAAAGGTGCCCTGTTGGCTGAAGCAGAATTGGATGGAGATTATTTTTTCTCATATTTGTTAAATGTGAATTCTGAATAAATCTCAATACTTAATAAATCAATTGATATGTCATCAATTCAGTGGTGCTGGTGAACAATATATTACATTTTTGTATCGTATTGTTTAATGAAATAATAATGATCATCTCATGTTACGCATGTTCTTCTTCTATGGGAAATAGAGACAAACTGAGCAGTAACGGATGCAATGTGGGGAGACCTGTCAGAGTTTGTGGTCATGCAGTGAATGTGTCTGATTTGTCTCCTTCATTGTGGTGAGGTGGTCTAGCTGCAGCCTGTCTCTGTCTAGGGACCTTATCTAGCTGTGGCGCGCCAAGCTCTGTGCTGTTGTCCCTATTGGCATGGTGATGGAGGGACGGCCTGCCTTCCCAGATAAACCTGCCTGCTGTTTCCCCAGCAGTCTGTCAGGCTCCTGGTTTGCTGCAGGCATCATAAAAAAATGCTCCAACCATGAAACATCAATACATCTGCTGGTGACAAGTTGGCCTCCATGCCTGGAGTCAATTAAAAGACAAATAGTGAGGAGAATTGAATGGTAGCAGGTAAACAGGTGTACATAGAGAACAATGGGAAGTCAGGACAGAGGAAATGGGAAATTATGTGCAAAAAGGTGATCAAGAATCTTCCATCACACATTTGCTAATAGAATAGAATATAGTCAAGTTTTAAAACATAATCATTGCAGATTGAGATTTGTGAAACTGCTATAACTGATCCATTTGCACACTATGAGTTCATGCATGCAAATCATAAACTATGTACAGTAGTGCTTTCGTGATACCGAAGAAGAAGTTAACGTATTCAAATAGCAAGAAGGTCGTTCATTTAGCCATCAAGACTTGAACTTTGGTCAACCCAGCCAGCATTCCATGGCTGTGTGACAGAAGTTGACCATTAGTGAAAATGGAGTACTACATATATGCTTTTGGCAAAAACTGGAAGTAATGAAAATTACTTAAGGGTCTACCCACATCAAGATGAATGATGAATACAAAAGAAATCCAATGATGTTTCAGCAGAAACAGACAGCAGGATACATAGTGAAAAAATGTCAGGTAATGCAATACATGCATTGCCAACAGTTGCATTTCAATCAATATGATGTAAAAGACAATCACGAATAGGTACAATTGGTCGACTTTAAGGTAAAGAACAAATACCCTGCCTGAAGGTTTTTATTCAGTTGGGTGTCACATTGTCATAACGGCATTTTGCTGGTGGTGTCAAAGCAGGAGTTATCCGCCATGCTTTCCACAGGAGCTGAATCTGGTACTGGGACATGTTAATCTGTTGCAGCATAAACAAATCACAGCATGCTAAAATAACCTGGCATGCCCTCTCTGGGGCATAAAGCAGCTTGCCACCAGCTGTGTGAAGCCATTTCCACCTGGGCCTCAAAACCCTTGTTTTTGCCATCTACCTCTTCAGCACCGCATCCAGTATGTTGCTCATACAAGTTTTCATTTCAGCTGTATGTATAGATATGAAGTGTCTGAGCTATGAAAAAAAGGCATCGCTTTAGTTGAACTGAATAAATTATTAGTTAACTGAAATACTAATTATTATCATCCAATTTTATTTCCAATGTTGCATCTTTGTTTATTCATGAAATTGTAAGTCAAGGGTTTGTCTACATTTGAAACCCCCACATTCAGTCATGCCATGATCAAGTATCATTTCAAGAATAACGTCTTGCAAATTAAATGAGGCACAAATGAATGTCAAGTGGGTTGAAAAATAAGTGATGCATTTCTTTGTACAGATGCAAAATGCACCCATACAGTGTCAAAATACTCTATTTGTCTCAAACTCTTCTATTCTACCAGCCATTAAGAGTGCTTAAAGCATTTCCAAATGCTTACACATGATGTGTTTGCGAAGACATCAGTCGTGCAGTGTAATAAGACTGCATATTTGTGGATGATTGATTTTCACCTGTTAATGGTGCAAAAGAATAGCTTTTCTGACCTTATCTCCAAAACATCTAACATGGGCTGTCCCTCTCATAGACTCGTTCCTTCCTATCCATCCTCTTCACTCCAAAAGAGAACGACAATTTCTACATCTCTGCTCCCTCCAGCTCTGCTTCCTTTCTTTTCCTCAATGCTACTCTCCCTAAACCATACAGTATCTCCCAGGTCTCACCACTGTCTCTTAATTTCTTTCCTTCCATTCTGGCTGATACTCTTTTCAAACATTACCCCTGACACATTCCAACTTGCTTGAACTCATTTCTTCATCTCTTTCCCAAACTCTCCATTGCTCTGGACTGTTGACCGTAAGTGTTACAATTGCTCAGACTTCTTCATCTCCATTCGCTGTAGCCTCATGGTTCCACTTGGGTCCCTCTCATTCACACACACATGTCTTCTATCTCGCTGGGGCTAGCCTTAATTCCTCTCCTGTCAAAGACTTACATCCACCTCTATAGATTTTCCTCCACCTGCTCCCTCCTCTCACTATGGATCACAATGTCATCTGCAAACGTCATGGTCCATGGACATTCCTGTCTAACCTCATCTGTCAGCCAGTCCATCACCTATGCAAACAAGAACAGGCCCAGAGCTGATCCCTGATGTAGTCCCACCTCCACCTTGAACTTCTCTGACACACCTACAGCACACCTCAGCACTGTTTCACAGCTCGCATACATGTCCTGTACCAGTCTATAATACTTCTCTGCCACTCCAGACTTCCTTTTACAGTACCATGTCTTGTATTAGAATATCATACAAATACTAAATGATACAAAGTATGATAGAAGATTTTGTCCATATGAAATAGCCTTGCGATCAGGGAGAGCTTAATTTCTTAATCCTGTCCTACAAATAATTACTGAACATATTATATTTATGACTTTTTTCATCCAAAGTACACACATCTTTTTTGTTCATTGTTTGAAATGAATTCAAGTTGTGACCCAAACAAATAGCATATTGTCAAGAAGAAATGAAAACAATGCATCAAAGTAAGAACCATAGTCATACAGGTAATCTATAAAAAGGTCAGAAGAGCAACGATCTTTGATATGATAACAAAACACTGTGTTATTAAGGTTTGTTGATATTAAATATGGCTAAAATAGCACTGACAGAATTCACAAATACAAATCCTGCTTCCATCCACATATGCACTTTACTTATTTTCACTGAAAAGTTATCTATTAATCCTGACTTGGAATTACTGATTCAGATGTGGGGTAATTTAATAGCATGTCATCCATGGACAATCCGAGGTCACTGTGACTGTGGGGAAAACATCTACCCAGGAGCCACAGCACCATGCCAGAGAGGGAGGAGGACACTGAACTGGCAGATCAGACCACCTGGCCCTGCCAGGCTGTCAGACTATTTATACCCTGGATAAAAAGGAGCTCCAGGGAATCCTAGTCTCACCTCAAAACATAAATTAGCTTCCTGGATCAATTGTGTAAAACATATTAGCTTCACAATCCCAGCCCCAAATCTGGTGAATTCCTACATTGTTTGGACTGTACTTGTTATTAACTATGGAAAGTACATGATTTTAAAAATTGGGCTGTTAGGCTGTTATTTGTGTGTTTTGATGGCATATCCAGCGAGAAAGGATGCCCTTATTGTCATGATTTTGGTTCACCGCTTTCGATCTGTTGTGTAAGCTCATTATTGCTGTTGCCATGGAGATTATTATAGACTGCATTCCATTGCTTGAGTAATGTTTAAATCGCTGAGGGGGATCATAACCCCAACCAACTAAATAACTTAAAGTCCATCATGGGATTTTACTGTTGGCTTGATGATGTTGTCATCAGTATTATCAGAGTATCTTGGAGGTGAAACAATTGAGAAGAATCAATTTTAACTCTGCAAATAAAAGATGTTTTATTCGTATTTGTGTATTTTAATAATGATAGTTACAAAATACTTGTCTTTCTTCACTTAGAGCAACCGTCTTTGCTTAGAGCTTCCGTCTTCCATCACCAATATACTTAAAATGTACAAACAATAACCTGCTATCACTCTTGCTACCCTAAAGCACTCGTTAGTATGTGCTCCTATGTAAAGGCTTTTTTTATTTGATACTGTCAACATTTCTCAATTTACAAAACTGCCGCAGATTATCATTCATTCATGTATTTATGTGTGTATGTATTTATTCGTCTTTTTGTTAGCTGAAGGCTTTGTTAGCGATTGTCTTTAGCACTGCTTGATGAATGAAGATGAAGCTGGCCGTATCTTTTAAATGATAGCTGACTTCTGTTTTGCTGTTATCAGGAACAGTTTCGAATGAATGAGGCATGTGTTGAAGCAGTAATCCATTTTTGGAGGATTCCTCAGTTTCAATGAACTCAAGTAGCCTCTTGGATGAGAGGCAACACATTTTCAATACATTGAAATGTATTTCCCATGATATATACCATGACCTTGATTAGATAAGATAAGATACGATAATACTGTATAGATCCCCATCGGGGAAAGTCATTTGTCACAGCAGCAGTGCAACAATAACAATAAATATGAACATAAATATAAATAGAAAATCAAAAGGACAAAGACAACAGCAAGGATAAAAAAGACAACAGAATGCAACAGCAAGGACAAAGGTAGATAGACAGGATGAGGAGATGGTGAGGAGATGGCATGAGTGAATGAGTGAGGTAGAGAGGTAGTGGTAGCACAGATGCACCTCCAGTCGGTCAGAGTTGTGTGCTGTCCAGACTGCTGGTATACAGTCTAAGTGGGCAGAAAGGAGCGTCTGAAGCGTTTGGTTCTGCACGGGGTGGGATGAGCCATTGGCTGAATGAGCTGCCCATAAGCCACTGCTCATCACACAGGGGGTGGGAAGGATTGTCCAGGGTAGCTCCCAGCTTTGTCCTTCACCCTCCCCACTGCCACCGATTCAAGATTGTCCAAGTTCAGTCCCACCACCGGGTGGGCTTTCCTCAACAGCTTGTTGAGCCCATTTACCTCGCCGGTCCTGGCATTGCCCCACAAGCACACTATAGCGAAGAAGGCTCCCATTTTCTGGTAGAAGAAGGTCTTGAAGAGCCCGCTAAGGACCCAAAACGACCTCAGTCTCCTCAAGAAGAACATCCTGCTCTGACCCTTCCTGTAGAGGGCATCTGTGTTGTGTGACCTGACCAGTTTATTGTCGATATGACCCCAAGATACTTGTAGGAATCCACCATCTCCACCTCCTCACCCTGGTTTGTGACTGGTCTATGTCTCCTCCGGTTCTTCCTAAAGTCCACAACCACCTCCTTGGTCTTGGAGATGTTGAGTAGAAGGTGGTTCTGGTTACTCCACTCAATAAAACTTACAATAAAATATAACAATAAAACTCTGTGCTCCTCCTCGTCATTGTTGATGCATCCAACCGTGGAGGAGTCATCGGAGAACTTCCGGAGATGGCAGGGCCTGGAGTTGTGATGGAGGTTGGAGGTGAAGTGGGTGAAGAGAAATGAGGACAGGACAGTTCCTTGGGGCACTCCTGTGTTGTACACACAGCCTTCCACCCTGACATACTGAGGTCATCCTGTGAGGTAGTCCAAGATCCAGGCAGAGATGTCAGGGTGAAGGTGCACCCTGTGCCTCCTGCACCCTCCAGATGGGATAGGGCCCTGTGTGTGAGGAATATCATGGCATCCTCCACACCGATGTGCTGCCTGAACGAAAACTTCAGAGGGTTCAGGAAAGCATATAGCCGCTCCGTCAGGTGCTGGAGTACAAGCCTCTCATATGCCTTCATGACGTGACATTAGTGCCACTGGCCTGTAGTCGTTGAGAGCACTCGAAGATCTTTCCTTAGGTACGATGATGACGGAGCATCTTGTGTACAGACAAAAAAATTAATTTCTCTTCAGTCATATGCGATGCACCAATGGCTTCTTTTTGAGAGCTGAGACATATTCCACAATTGAGATAGTGTTTAGAATATAGGGTAGCAAAAATGTCAGTTTGCATGACATTAGTTGTGCTTTCTACAGATTTTTTTTTAATCAAATGTAGTTGCATGTCCTCTTATATCTTTAGTTATAGCAACAGTTCACTGCTAGTCAAAGGTAATTTTTTTTAGCTTTGACATAAAAATTGATTGATTGATTGGTTATTTTAGGTCAGCACATGCTGCACTTTATTTCATGAGGCCAGTTATAAACTAGATCCCATTTTATTACCCCTGGGAAGAAACTATTTTCTCCCTATGTCTGTGCTTCATGCTAAACTAAAAAAAAAAAAGCTCCTCGTTCTAGCTTCATAAATAATCTTCTGTAAAGGTATGAAGGAAACAGGTTCAAGCTATTTAACTCACCACAAGAAGGAAAAAGAATCCATCCTTTTGGTCAAAAATGTCAGTGTATTGTACATGAAGATGCTTCAGTTTGGTCTGTCAGTGTGTTTGAAAATCAGTGTGTGTCAAAGGGAGATGGTATAAATGGAAGGAATTTGCCAGAGCTTCCATTAGTCAACCTTTTTGATTAATAGACACACTGGCTGTCTTTTGAAAAGAGGAAAGGCTGGAAGCAGAGAGCAGGCTAAAGACATTGTAATTAGTTATTGATTGGGGTGGGTACCTGCTGCAGCGGACAATGTCAGCCTGTTTAACATGAGAAATGAATGGGGTGGAGGGCATTACAGTATTTACTTTCTGTCACTGCTCAAGACACCTGTGGCTAGAAGGGTCAGGCTGTCTAACTTTGTCTATCAACAGCACTCTGCATGGTCTGCATAGGGAAATAGAGATCTTAACCTTAATACCTTAAGATCATTGAAACTTCATGTCTTATGTCATAATAAATCAATGCTTATCCTCCCGTAAAAAGGCATTCCTGTTTCATTGAGCATATAACTAAGAGAGTATAATTTAAACACACCTACAACGATAGATATCTGCCAAGAAAAATGTTTATCGTTCATTGCAGCCTTCTAAAAATACAGGTCATGATCACAGAGTGGTCATGGGAACATTTTTGGTGCAAATTCTCTCATGCGATGAGGGGAAAGGGAGCTCAGTGTCACTAAGCAGTGAGAACACGTGGGCGGATTGTATCTGTTTGAGCAGGTGCAGTGTGTGTGTTTGTGTGTGTGCGTGTGTGTGTGTGTTTGTGTGTGTTTGTGTGTGTGTTAGTGTGTGCGTGTGTGTGTGTGTGTTTGTGTGTGTGCGTGTTTGTGTGTGTGTGTTTGTGTGTGTACATGTCCATATGTGTGTACATGTCCATGTGTGTACGCATGTGTGTGTGTGTCTGTCAATCCAAATGCTTGCCATGTGTAAGCATTTGCCTATTGGACCCTGGGGTGCCTAAATGTAAGAGAGAAATGTGGTGGCCATGATGGCTATAACTAATGTGACTGATATTTTGACACATAGTTTCATATATTTTATGGTGCAGATCAATCTTGAAAGGGCTTTTTTAAAATAATCACCCCACACCCAACTCCCCTACATACACACAAAACTCAAGGTCTTTCTGTTGCGATATGCTAGATTTCTTGGTTAATTAAGTACGTGGAATACAAAACATCATGCTATGTGAGATTCATGCCACAGAACTTCTGATTGAGATATGTAAATGAATACAACTAAAAATTAAAGTTATTATCAAAAATAACCAAGAAAGGAGAATGTGTAGAATTTGTCTTACCCCAGACTCCAAAGTGCAATGACTGTGTCTGAAGATAGAAGATGTGTCTGACTAAGGGTACTGTCATTTTTCATAAGCATGCCCATGGGTGAGTTGGTTTTGAAATAACATTCTCCGGAACTTTCTAATATTTTACCCGAAAAAAACAGATCCGATAGCAAGATAGATGGATGGATGCCTGGATGGATAGATAGATAGATAGATAGATAGATAGATAGATAGATAGATAGATAGATAGATAGATAGATAGATAGATAGATAGATAGATAGATAGATAGATAGATAGATAGATGTCTCACTTGATTTTTATTATTCCAGGGGGGCAGCAAATGAACTTTTGAAACTTTATTTCATATGTGTGTGTGAGTGTGTGTGTGTGTGTGTGTGCGTTACCTGCCAGCAACGGCAGCAATGCATTCCAAACAAGCAAACCTCAGTATTCA
>CAAKHD010007002.1:9126-40174 GCA_901007705.1 Fistularia tabacaria | reverse complement strand
GGGAGAAGATGAACTTTTGAAACTTTATTTCATATGTGTGTGTGTGTGTGTGTGTGTGTGTGTGTGTGTGTGTGTGTGTGTGTGTGTGTGTGTGTGTGTGTGTGTGTGTGTGTAACCATATATTGAAATTGTATAGCAATTTTTTATCATCATATTTTATTTACATTGTTTTTGGATTTACATGAAAAATTAGACAAGTTGCTCCAACCAAATCATCAAGTTTTTCCTAAATGCAGTCGTCCCTCTGCAGCAAATAAAGAAATAACTGAAGGTGTCAAACAAGAACTCTATAATTATAAATGAGAGTCCAGACAAGGGGAACACTCCAGGGGAAAAAATAACTCAGACCCTAGTGTCAGAAATATTTCGGACTAACAACAGAAAAGACAAAGTGCTCCCTTGGCAGACAACTTTGATATACCTGGCTTGTAAAAGAACTGGCAGGAAGCATTTTAGATAAATTGATCTTATGTGCCAAACAAATTTGACTGATTAAAAAATAATTACAACACCTTGGTCGATTGTGCTGCATGTGATTTAAAGTCACACATTTTCCCAGTTCCAGCATGAGTGCAGCAGGAACTCAAGTCTCCTCACTCAGTCCAAAATTATACAGTTGGCTAAGTGATGACTGAATTTCCCATAGGAATGAATGAGAAACTGAAGCTGTCGTTTATCTATAAATGGCTGTCCAGGTTGGACCTCACCCATTGACCATTGACAGCTGGGATTGGTTTTAGCTGTCCAGGGACCCTGCATGCTGAATATACAGTACAGACCAGCGGCACACATCACATCCATCCCGATCTAGTGGTCGATCACAAAGGCAACGCAGGTAGATCGTGGAGCCCTGCCAAAATAATCTCTACTGCATAACGTAAGACATATATTCTCTTCGTCCTCTTTTCCTTTCGGCTTTTCCCTTCAGGAGTCGCCACAGTGAATCAACCTTCCCCATCTAACCCTATTCTCTGTACCCTCATCTCTCACATCAACTACCTTCATATCCTCTCTTACTAAGACCATAACTATTCTCTTCAGTCTTCCTCTAGACCTCCTGCCTGGCAGCTCCAATTCAAGCATCCGTCTACCAGTACCAATATCTCTCGAAAACTTCAAACATGAGCTGTCCCTCTGATGGACTCATTCCTGATCCTATCCATCCTCAGCACTCCCAAAGAGAACTTCAACATCTTCATTTCTGCTACCTCCAGCTCTGCATCGTCTTTTGTTCAATGCCACTGTCTCCAAACCATACAGCATCGCTGGTCTCACCACTGTCTTGAACACCTTTCCTTTCATTGTGGCTGATATTCTTCCCATAGTACCCCTGAAACTTTTCTCCACCCATTCCAACCGTCTTGAATCTGTTTCTTTACCTCTTTTTTACACTCTCCATTGCTCTGGACTGTTGACCCCAAGTACTTGAAATCCTCTAACTTCTTGATCTCCACTCCCTGTAGCCTCACCGTTCCATCATTTCTAGCATTCAAACACATATATTCTGTCTGGCTGCAACTAACCTTCATTCCTCTGCTTTCCAGAGCATACCTCCACTTCTCAAGATTTTCCTCAACCTGCTCCCTGCTCTCACTACAGATCACAATGTCATCTGCAAACATCATGGTCCATGGAGATTCCTGTCTAACCTCATCTGTCAGCCTGTCCATCACCAATGCAAAGTCTGCCACCATATGTCCCTCTACGTTCCTATCCTGGATCCCAAACCTACCCATCACTTCTTCATCACCTCTCTTACCTGCACCAACATGTCCATTGAAGTCTGCCCCAATTACCACTCTCTCATTTCTGGGGATATTCTGCATCAGAATTCATTCCAGAACTTCTTCTCTTCTAACTTACACCCTACATGTGGGGCATAGTCACGAACAACACTGAGCATCACACCTTCAATTTCTAGTTTCAGGCTCATCAGTCTATCTGACATTCTTTTCGCCTCCAGAACATTCCCAACAAACACCTCTGGCAAGATAACTCCTACTCCATTTCTCTTCCTGTCAGTACAATGACAGCATGACTTAAAACCTGCTCCTAAGCTTCTAGCCTTACTACCTTTCCACCTGGTCTCCTGGACACACAATATATCCACCTTCCTTCTCTGCATCATGTCAACCAACTCTCTACCTCTCCTGTCATCGTCCCAATATTCAGAATATATATTCTGCTTCCGAACACGCCTTCAACCTCTCCATCTTCGACCCACAGTAGCCCAATTTCCCCAGGTACACTGTAGGTTATCGGCACCAATGGTGGTCATTGTTAGCCTGGGCCTCGACCGATCCGGTATGACATTTTTAGGTTCGATTCACATATTTGGTTTTGGCAAAGGTTTTATGCCAGATGCCCTTCCTGAGACAACCCTCTGCATTTATCCGGGCTTGGAACTGGCTCAGAGAGACATCGGCCTATGCCACACTGAGGCTGGCACAAGGACACACTGGGCCTGCCCATATATATATATATATGTATATATATATATATATATATATATATATACATACATATATATATACACACACACACACACACACACACACACACACACACACACATACATACGTGTGTGTGTGTGTGTGTATATATATTTATCAATCAATAAATCATTTTTGATGTGGTACATCTTATTGACTTGGTCATTTTAAGAGTGGCTCACAAGCCAGAAAAGTGTGGGCACCCATGGTACAGACCTTAATGAATTAATGAATTAATTTAAAAAAATAGAGTAGATTGATGCCTTCAATATTTGTGTCTTGTTTTTAACCAGTGGTAATACTGTATCATTATATTTCCTTTCTGGAAATAGGATGTGAAGTATTGACGTGGACAAGCACTTAATACTGGCAAAAGATGTTTTATATGTGGTAACAAATATTTTGACCATTATCTGTAATTGTCAAAATAACTTTTAGAAATCAATTCTTACCATGTGACAGAATATGGGTTACTGCTAAAATGTATCAGCAGCCCCTTGCCAGCTACATTTTGACTTGGACGTCCCTTTCAATCTTGGACTGATGAGAGGATATATAACTGAAATAGAACAAGATATTTCAGAGTGAAAAGTGCCAAGTTATTAATTGATTCTTAGATATACTTATCGGCTCTTAAATTGAGAGGGAAAGGAGAAGACCTGGTGCTAGATAACCCATTGTTCCCCCTGGATACAAGACAAACTACTTGGCTTCACCTATGGCCATAATATAGCCAGCAAGCCTAGCAAAGGGATGTGAAAGTGGAAAATCCTCGATCAGTCAGCTCAAAAGCATTCCCCACTAATAGCTTGCCATCTGTATTGAACTGAAATTTGACAGATATTCATTCATAGCCTGGCAAATAAACAAATGCCAACCTCAAATTTCATTTTACTCTGCAGATCATCTTGTCCCCATCTATGTCATTCCAGTTTAAAATATTTTCACAAATGCCAGGCCAATCACAACGCGTAATCTCGGGTGGGCCAAGTTGGCTATAATAAGTTGGCAATTGTTGGCAAGCAACAGAATGAGTGAGTCTGGCATTCAAGGAGGAATTTTTGTAAACACAAGCCTGCTATTTGTGTTTGGATAACCTGTATAACTGCTACGTCAACCATAAAAGGTGAACAAAAACAACACACAAAGCAGAAGAAAATTCGTTTGAATGCCTTCCAGTGGAATCTATCTGATTGCATATAAACCTTTTTAATTTGTTTTTTTTTTCTTTTAGTGGAGGTTTGTGCTTTTTGCTACTCTTCAGTAACTTGTGGCTTTACAACTTTTATTCCTTTAATTTATTGTGGACACAAGCGGTGGCTGGTCAGCTGTCATATTGACACTTACTGGGTACCTAAAATGAAGTGAGAGACTAAACCACTTATTTCCAGCAATTTTAATAGAACTATTGAAAATAATTAAACTCTGGTTTTGGACTTTTTAAAAAAAAATTGCAGTATCAAATGAGATTTATATATGTCTGATAAAATGTACATGGGGTGAATTATCCTCTTTGGATAAAAAAAAAAAAAGTTACATATATTCTATTGCAGAAGTGCATGAAGACAAAGATCTATCTGCTAATTTCAGAAAATGTTTAATTTCCTGCTTTGCAAAGCAATGAATGTAGAACATCACAGTTAAGTCAATATGTCATATAGATGTATCTTTGGGTAAAATTATGTAATGTGAATGATCAGTAATCACACCAATATTCAGGTGCTTAATACTATTATTTCTATCTATTTCTCAATAAAAGGAAACATAAATGATTTTAAGCCTCATTAAATGGCCATCAAGCTTGTGATAATTACCATAGGAGGGCATTTGGCTCAAAGCCCCTGAATCCACATTGTTGTTATCACCCTCAAGAAGGCCCATAACGGAAGGCATAAAGATGTTACATGACAAAGAGGCTGATATAAACAGAATCAAATTGAGGGAGAGAGGAAAGGAACGGGGAATGACAGGATGCTAAATGATGAGATATTTTCTTCCCTCTTACTCAGTCCCAGACTAACCATCCTTATATATTGTGGGGTAAGTGGGGTATGAACAACTGATAGTGTAGTTGCATGCTATGTGGACACTGTTTCATCAAGTACATGCTTTGCTGTATATTTGACGTCTAAAAGCTTTTCAACAAGTCCAAAGTCCTGTTTTTCCTTACTGCGTAAATCTAGATTTATGTTCTACTGTATTTAATCTAAAGTATTCTTTCAGTCTAAATCCTATTTTGCTTCTTTGCAGCTGTCATGGGAAATTTGGGTCTTGGCCAGTTGGATGTGCTTGAATTAGGTTCATCCAGTTATAAAAAAATGTTTTCTTTATGAAAAGCAAACATTTTTTTACTTGTTTTGCTGTGCATATATTGTGGTTAAAATTTCACAACTGGGGAATAGCGATCAAACAGCAACTTTTACCATTTTTATCATCTTTACTAAACACAGTAATTCAAATACAAGGTAGTTGTCAACAATTAACTAGATATTTTTCTGCGTAATAGGAACAACTGCCTTTGTGAAAATTTTAGATGGGACTCATCATGTCAGAATCAGTTGTTCAAGACTCCTTTTTTTAAATGTTCCAGTCCCCTCCAACAATGGGGAGATTATTTCGTCTCCAACGAGTGCAAGAAAATAAGCTTTCTCATTTTCATTCTCATCATTTTATTCATTCAAGTTGTATGGACAAGAAATGAATAATGAGTGGTAAATTAGTTAAAATTAATGTAGCTTCAGGGTCCAAGTTGAGGTTGAATAGAGTCCCACAAACCCAGGCCCATAAAAGACCATGTTTCTCATTGAATTTTAAATATCAAATCAAAAATCAGTCACGCACTCTTGTTTTCATATTTTTAAACATAAATTTTGTAGCAAGATATCATTGTTAATTTCCTTCTTCACCCGAGCAAGGTTTTGTTCTTACAGGATTTAGGATAACATTACAGCACTTAATACCATTATTATTTGCATTCATTTTCAGAACTTCAACATAGGGTCCAGGTCTAAGAACCTATTAGTTATGCATCCAAAATGCATGCGTATACTTGGGCCAGTGACCCCAACAATTCAATGAACTTGTGACCTTCTTGCAAAGTTTCACATACTCAAGAGTGAAATGTCAGTACTAAAACTAAGAACTGCATGCCCATAGATTACTAAGAAACCTCTTTGCTTTTGTTACATTTTTTCAAGGTGCAGTGACACAGTTGTAACATACATGAGGGATATCAATGCACAAAAGATGGTTCCATGAACAGTAATCAATTTGATACACATGCTGAGTGTCATAAAAAATTGGTATTCATGCCCTGCTCCAAGAATCAATTGATTAAACTGTGTAACTACAATGCATACTGCAATGAATTGAGTTGTACTATTGGTTGGTTATAATTAATCACTGGTTCTAATGGCCATTTCTTTTTCATTGAAACCTTATCAAAACACAGACAGTTTTATTATTCGCTCACTCAGTTAATGTGTCATTTCTTAACTGATACAGTTGGTTATTAAATGACTGAGATACTACATTTATTTGTGACATATTTTGTGAAAACTTTTAATGGAGAGCGAAATGAGCTTTGGAAATCTGACAGACAACTTTGTCAAATGGCTGTTAAAAGGTTGGTGTGTTCATACACCAAACCTCCATTTCTTCATCGCCTATTTCCTTCAGTGGATAAGTGATTTGCCGCTGAAACATTCACAAAACCACCCAAGCTCAAGGTGTGGCAGACACTCGAGACAGTGCCTCTCATCCAACAGGACTGTGAGCTGGGGGCCTGGTTTACATCCCAGGTGTTTCTGATACAAGTCAAGTGTTAGTTTGGTTAAGATCATCAGGAATAAAGTTTGAATTCTCCTTTGTCTCACTTATCTTTCCTCATCCTGCCACAAAAGCACCTACAAGAGTCATCCTGACAAAATCTGACCTATCTGACCATAAGGATTCTTGTCACATCCAGTCAATTTTCTTGTTAATTTCCTTCGTAATAATATATTCTTTACAGCAAACTATCTTGAATTACTATATTTCTATTATAATACCAGCAATGTCACAAAATCTTAATCTTGGGGGACTAGACGGAGAGGAGGTTTTGCCACTTCTCATTCTTATTTAAATTCCCATAAATCACTTCACTGGTCAAGTGCAATCATTTGTTTGTGTAAATCCTGATATTTTTATATAGATTAATAGCTTTTAAATTGATTTTGTTTGATCAAACTTGATTTTAGCTTTTTGAGATTAGCTGTCACTTTCAATGTTCTTGTTATGGATTTTTACATCACTTCAAAATGGGGTTGTTCAGACTGACAAATTATATTGACCAACCACAGAGAAGCGTATTTGACCTGCTGGCTTCTCTGAGATAGATTTAAAATGAACACACTATTTCCACTGATGCCAAGGTGTCAGGCATCTTTCACCCTTCTCAACTTGCATTAGGCGTTCTTATCATCTCCTCATCTCCATCACCTCAATTTCCAGCCTCAGTCTACTGGGCCAGAAACTGAGTGAATGATGAGGCAATAAGACAGTTTAAGAAAGTCCCACAGCAGTAATTAGTGCCAAAACATCCCAGATCACACACTGCTGACTCAGACCATGCCAAATTACTTTGTGTGTTTTAAGGTCTCAAAAGGATTTTAAGTAAGAGCTAAAGTCATTATTTTGGTGAGTTCCTGTGTCTTTTTCACTTACAGTTTTTTCAGAACCATTATATTTGCAGGATGTTATCAAGAGTAAAGTATACAGAGACTAGGGTTTAGGTTTAACATTCATTTGAAGTTTTTTATTTCATGTCGTTAAGGGAATAGATTGGTGAGAGATCATAGGACCTATACAAAATAAGGTTGGCTGTACAATTTCACATGACATTATCATATCTGAATCATTTTCTATGGAGGATGAACAGGGGGCCATACATAAAAGGCCAGATATTAAGGGGGTTACAACCCAAAAACATGCAGTAGGTCAGTTGAAGACTCTAAATTGGCCCCATGTGAATGAAAGAGTGAGTGGTTTTATGTCTCTACATCTGGCCTTGTATTCGACTGGAAACCAGTCTGCGGCATACCTGCCACTTGCGCGCTGGGATAGGCTCCAGCCCCAGGGTGCAAATAAACAGTTAAAAAAATGAAAAAAGCTACATTAAGAAAAAAAGAAGATCCCAAGGCTGAAAAACACAAATGGACTCCCCCCGACCAACCCAGGGGTGGGCCTTGATGGAGAATGCTTGATGCCGATAGCAGGGCTGGAACGCACACGGCCCAGCTGGGCACATCCTGAAAGGACAATGTAGGTCCCTCATCCCATAAGCTCATTATCCATAAGATGGGCCCTTTGGGTCAGATGCAGTGTTAGCTGGGTGATGGTTAAAGGCAGGGACTTTGGTGATCTGTTCCTCAGCTGCAGAACCAGACAAGGCAAGCAGCCTGAGCTAGCATGCGAGGCCAAGTGGTTCAGGCGGGATCTAGTTGGACTCACCTCAGGCCACAGTTTGGACGCCAGAAACAGTATCTATGAGAAAGGCTGGGGTCTTTTCAACTCTGGCGTTGCCTCCACTGAGAGGAACGAAGCAGTTGGGGGCATACTTGAGGGCCTCCAGCCAAGTTCCTATATGTTGCGGTTTAACCCAGTGGACGAGACAGTGGACAGTGGACAACCTTGTGCCTTCCTATGGGTAGATCAGTATACACAAAAAAGCAGCTTAGAGTACCCACCCTTTCTGGAGTCTTTGATGGAGGTGCTGGAGAGTACTCCTGCGGGGACTCCCTCATTCTCTCAGGGCCTACAATGCTCATATGGGCTCAGCAATGACAGTGAGACCTGGAGGCTCCTTCTTTCTAAACCAGAGCAGTGTTTTTTTACAAGACTTATGTGCTTCTCATGGACTGTCCATAACAAAAACCATGTTCAGGCATAAGGGTGTGCATGTGTGCAGTTGGCACCAAAACATCCTTGACACAGTTTTATGGTTGGTTAGGGGATACTTCAAAGACTTCCTTAATCTCATCAACTGCTCTTCCAATGAAGGAGCAGTGTCTGGAGATTCTTATTGCTCGATCTGAAGTTGCTGAGGTGATTAAAATGCTACTCAATGGCAGGGCCCCAGGGGTGGATGAGATATGCCCTGACTTCCTCAAGGCCCTGGACGTTGTGGGGCTGTCCTCAAGCGTGTCAATACCTCTTTGAAACAGTGGGCTGGAGGGGGGATCACATTCCTCAGCCTAACTGGTAAGTACTATTTGGGGTCCTGACGAGGGATGTCTGTCAGATAGTTGAAGTTCAGATTTAGGAGGGGCAGTGTGGTATTTCATCCTGGTGCTGGAACAATTGACCAGCTCTACAACTTTAACAGGGCCCTGGAAGGTGCACAGGAGTTTGTCCAACCGGTCGACAAGTGCTTTGTGGGGATGGAGGAGGTATTTGACTCGTTCTCTCAGGGAGGGTGCTTCAGGAGTATGGGGAACCGGACACACTATTATGGGTTTGGTCGTCAGATCTTGGTCCACATGTCCATAATGTTTATGAACTGAATTTCTAGGTGCCGCTGGGGCAAAATGGGGCAAAATATTCAATATAAATATAAATATAAATATAAATATAAATATAAATATAAATATAAATATAAATATAAATATAAATATAAATATAAATGACAAAGACAACAAAGATAAGAATAGATGACAGAATGACAACAACATGGATAAAAATAGATGACAGAATGACAATAACAAGGATAAAAATAGACAGCAGAATGACAACAAGTATAAAAATAGATGACAGAATGACGACAAAAAGGATGGAAATTGCAGACAGAATGACAACAACGAGGACAAAAGAAGGTCTTGAAGAGGAAGGACACCAAACAACCTCAGTCTCCTAAGGAAGAACATCCTGCTCTGACCCTTCTTGTAGAGGGCATCTGTGTTGTGTGACCTGTCCAGTTCATTGTCGATGTGACCCCAAGATACTTGTAGGAATCCACTATCTCCACCTCCTCACCCTGTTTTGTGACTGGTCAATGTCTCCTTCGGTTCTTCCTAAAGTCCACAACCGCCTCCTTGGTCTTGGAGATGTTGAGTAGAAGGTGGTTTTGGTTGCTCCACTCAATAAAACTTGCAATCAGACCTCTGTACTCGTCGTCATCGTTGATGCATCCAACGATGGAAGAGTCATCGGAGAACTTCCGGAGGTGGCAGGTACGGGAGTTGTGCCAGAAGTTGGAGATGAAGAGTGTGAAGAGGAATGAAGACAGGACAGTGTCTTGGGGTATTCCTGTGCTGCACACCATGGCCGCAGAAACACAGCCATCCACCTTGACAAACTGCGGTCATCCTGTGAGATAGTCACAGAGGTGTCAGGGTGAAGTTGCGTACTCAGCAGCTTGTCCTTAAGGTGGGGTGGGTTGGATACCGTTGAAGCCACGGGAGAGGACAAAGAAAATGATTCACAGGGCTTCCTGCACCCAAGCGGCCGGGATGAGTATCAGAACCTCCAAATCTAAGACCATGGTTCTGAGCCAGAAAAATGTGGAGGGCCTACTCCGAGGCAGGAAAGCGGTCCTGCCTCAAGTAGAGTCCTTCAAGTATCTTTGGGTCTTGTTCCCAAGTGGGGGTAGTATAGAGCGGAGGATTGACAGGTGGATCAGTGCGGCATCAGCAGTGATGCAGGCTGCACCAGTCTGTTGTGGTGAATTTACAGGTAGATCTATGGTCCAACCCTCACCATTAGCCACCAGCTCTGGGTGTGACCAAAGAACGACAAAGATCCAAGCAGCTGAAATGTGTTTTCCCTCCGCAGGGTGTCTGGGCTCTCCCTTATAGATAGGGTGAGTAGTTTGGACAGTGGTAGAGTCACTGCTCTTCCACATGGAGTGGAGCCAAATAGGATAGGATAGGATAATACTTTATTGATCCTCATAGGGGAAATTCCTTTGTCATAACAGTGATACGATAACAGTATCAAAAAAGATAGTCAAAGAAGAGGTGGCTCAGGCATCCGGTCGGGATTCCTCATTGACGCCTTCCATGGAGCCCCCTCCCAACACAGAGAAGGCTCCAGGGAAGGTGTCCAGGAGTCCAGGGAAGATACAGGACATGCTGCATGGACTATGTCTCTAGGTTGGCCTGGGAACGGATGAGCTCCTCCTGGAAGAGCTTTACCAAGTAGCCTGGGAGAGGGAAGTGCTCTGTGTTTTGGCTTTTGCCCCTGTAACCCGACCCCAGATTAGTGGAGGAAGATGTATGGACAGATGGAACTAAAGTAGAAAGAGGCTATAATAATATCAGAAAGCCTCTATTTATGTATCAGGCACAAACAGTTAAAAGAGTTAGACTGTAAAGATAATTAGAGTTACCAAAGTTACAGGGCTTAATTTGGATGCCTGTAGAAGTGCCTAGCACATAAATTCTTGATCCCCTTCCATTCTAAGCACACAATAAACAAATATGTTCCAGACAGCAACAATGCTGTCATTCAACATGTATCTGCATAGGACTGTGCAAAAACCCCTCATGGCTGGCATCTTCGTTAATTCTGATGTCTATACTCAAATAAAGTGTACAAAGACAGCCTGACAACAAAAACACATCACACAAATGCTGTATTTGTGTTAAAAAGCATTAGTAAATGCTATCATCATCTAAAACATAAGATAAATAGATACACTACATACAATATAAAGATCTAGCCCTGCACAATTATGGACAAAATACTCTACCCAGTAAAAGTAATATCTAAAGACTAAAAGAACTTGAATATAGCAGTCTAATAGGTAAAACAGTCCATGTGGGAAAAAAGCAATATCAAGCTTTAAAGAAAAGCTTAAAAGCAGGCAACAGCCAATGCAAACAGGCCCAAGGCAAAAAACAAGCCACCTGGCAAATGGCCCGCAGCAATGGAAGCTGACTGTCCTCCCCCTGAAGAAAGTTTATAATGGCACAGAATGTTCAATAAATGCCAAACTACAGCACAACTTATGTACCTGAATCAAGAACTTTTTTTTTTCTGCCAGTTGAATGGTGCTGGATAGCGTAGCAGTTACACACACCAAAAACAACCTACTTGCCTTACCTAGATTGATAGGAGAAACACTGGTGAATGAATTGCAGGAGCTGCAGAGCCTTGTTGGTAATAAATCAGTGACAGGAGGTGTGGCAACCATTTGCAAAATGAACTGTAGTATAAGTTCAGCTGATGTAAGGCAAAAATAAAATGTATTTCCCATGAGTTTTTTTTTTTTTATTGAAATTTGCATATTTTTAAATGTTACTTTAAGGGTTGTCAATTTCGACATACTTTATTATATCCTGTATTACTTTGTAGTTTACTCTTTTTGGTCTGGTCCTAGACTGCCTGTTTCTAGCTTTTATAATTACCTCCCTCCCTTTAATAACCTCCTTCCCTTCTGTTCTGAATTATCTGACACTCCAAATGTAATTTAGTCTGGGAATTTCCACTGTTCTTTGCCATTTTTCTGAATAACTTTGTGCTGCCAGGCTTATTTTCAGGGTTTTTTTCTCCCTGTGTTTGAGTCCTACCCCTAGATCATGGTTTTGATTTGCCCACATTTTCCCAAACACAATCTGTTTACTACATTGCTAAGTTTTAGTCATGAATTTTTTTTTGCCTCTTTCAATTTAGTACCCTGAAATTGTTATTAAACATACATAAAATCCTCCATTTGCAGCATTGGGTTAGGGGTATCACCATTCAGTTCAGTTAAGTCATTGCTTAGTGGCAATTGAAGCAAAGTTTTGCTTGCGTTTGTGGTATAGTCCTCATTTTATCTACATATCTATCGAATTATCTATTCATCTATCTGTGTGTTTGTGTTTGTGTGTGTGTGTGTGTGTGTGTGTGTGTGTGTGTGTGTGTGTGTGTATAAGATATTTTACTGTTGAGGCATGAATGTTCATTGATGGCTTGGCTATGAATAGAACTATAACAAAGATTTGCATTTCAATTCATCTGTTAAAATGCTACGTATTACTCATTGGATTTTAATGGATCCCAGTTGTTTTGACATAAGGTCTTCCTCACATGTATTTGTTCTGTGACACACTGTACTTTATCCAAGATCAGATGGCCTCCATCTAGAAATACTTTGTAGGTTCAAACAATGTGTGAACACATTACACTGAAGCTACAGACATCCACCTCAATGAACATGTGAAATATTATATAAGACCTGAAATACCAGATTTTGTTGGGATGATTGTTGATTATAATCACGGTTGTACAAAATCGACTTTCTGTATATTCTATACAAAACAGATTATTGCATTAAATTGAATTGTATTGGGACAAAAGTGATTACCACATCTATCAACATCTATCAGGATAGTATTTGATTCATTAACTTATTGATCTGGTGTGTTTGCTGAGTGTAATGAGTGGAAGAATAAGTTCCTAACATCTGCATCTAATAACAATGTGAATGGACAAGAAAGCAATATGAGAGGGAATAAAGCATAAAAACAGAATGTGCTTGTTGATGAAATGCAAATTTCTAAGGAAATACCGTAAGTCTAAAATCTATTTACATCAGTACGCTGGAAGAATAAATATACAAAGTAATTTTGAAGGAAGAATGGAAGGAAATACTGGATTTATGAACACTGTCAGGGCTGACTCAATTTGTTGAGTTGCTCGATGGCACTGTGGAAATTACTGAATAGTAATGTTACAGGAATTCCAGCAGAATCCCAGCGTTAATAAATTAGGGATAATACATCTTTAAAGGCAATATCTTTAATTCACGTACTTGATGTCATCCTGCGAAAACAAAAGAAGAGTTGTGTAAAATGTTGTCAGTGGAGCTGGTTTTGCCATTCAATAACATGCCATGTCTGAGAAATTATCTGTAACTTCCAATCTACAAAGAATTGCACTATTGTTTTTGTGTTACTTTTATAATATTTATGATTAATTTTTTTTAATTTATTTTCCCAATTCAATTTGAACACTGACACACAGTAATAGTGTTTTCATCCCTTTTGGCTAAACCAATAATAAAAGGAAACGAAGACTGCCTCAATATTTATTGACCTGACATTTTTCCTTTATTTTGTAATCTATAAACAAGCAAGAAAGTTACACTTTTAAATTATTATTCTGTTTCAAAAGTATTTTTTTCCTGGACACATCATGATCCAGTTACAAAAACAAAAACATTGGCAACCATTAATCAACCAGACCCATTCAGTAAACACATCACTTGAAAGCGCAATACAGTACAATCTGTGTTCTCAATGAAGATGATGCCTTAATCCTGGGACATGAAACAAAGCAGTAAAACCCAGTGATGACACAAAATTCTGCATCCTCCCTGAGCTTATCAACAGTAGAACAACATGCCCTCAATGTGTACCACTCCCTTTCAACTAGTCACTAATTACAGCCAAAGGGTCTAATAAAGCTGTTCAACACAGTAAAACATGCAGTGCTATTTTATTACAGTAAAAAAGAGGGTGAACAACAACATATTACATTGCACCGTGGGGGAAAATATTTCTGTGGATTAACAAGAGGGTGCTGCTCATTTTCATTTTCCTTTTAGTTTGCATACAATTTTGGTAACATCTTGGAGGAGAATGCAGAGGAATTACTTTGAATTATCTGCAAATATGCAAATCCAGGCTACTTCCTCATTACTGTGAGCATGATAATCACTTGAACACAGTTAGTTTTTTGTAGGGAATCTCTGTGAAGAAGGTAGTGTCCTTATGTATTATATGTTAACATTTGCAAGGGACAACCCATTTGTATATTCAGTCTTGCATCATATGTCACATATCCCTTTTTCAAATCCTAGTTTGCTTCACTGCCAAAATCAGCAGGTTCAAAACTGCAGGCTAGAGTGAAGCTCTCAATCATTTCTTGTGGGGTGAAGTGATGTCGGTGAAAGTGTTATTGATAGTCTGTCCCTGAAAGCCCTCTTTGCAATGCCTGTCTGATGCTGGTGAACAGAGTGCACATCTTGAGTTTGTCACTTCCAAATGACATTACATTGATTTGGTCATGCCAGATTGGATTAATCTCTGTAATTCATTCTGCCTCCCTGAATAATCATCTCCAGCAGCTGTCAGTTATATTAATTGTAACTGAGGTCAAGAACAATCATGGCAGTTCATTACTAAGTAAAAATTTAAGATAGATCTGAGACAAATAGAAAGAGACAAATGTGGAAAGCACGGTGTCCAATATGAACCTTTACATGTTGGGCTAAATTCCGCTTCCCAGAATATGTATTGCCATTTTAAGATGCACTGCATATAAATGGTCGACAATTAACATGAAGCTCAGTGGCTAAATGTTTTATGCCAATGAAGCTTTAGCTTTGAGAAACAAACACACAAGAAATACATATTTTATTTGTTGCCTGAAAACCTAAATTTTACAGAAATTCAACCTCATGTGGAAAATCTATGATTTGTGGCCATAGGTTTTCTAACAAAAGCTTTTTAAAATATGTAATCCAAAAACACAGAATATTCATGTTGTATTGCTTGCAATTAAACCAAATGTTTCGCAATCTCAAGGGGAAATTATTTATAAGATGAGGGGGTCCGCCACTTAGAGCATGTAACTGCACATTGGATGGAGATTTTGGCTGGATTGCTCAATGTGATTAAAAATAAAATCATTCAAAAGAAAGATAGACTGGATAATTATGATAAACCTCAATCATATTGCTGGAGTATCACAAAATGACAAGCTGAGTCAAGGATGAGTCAGTTGTAGGATAATGCTCATTAAACTATCATTTTTTAATTCAACCAGCCAACAGTGAAAATCCTGAGGCCCTTATTTTCAGTTACATTAAGGGTAAATCCCCCCATTATGACAACTAATGATATAGTATAATGTAACACAACATGGACAACACTGTACAACTATTTACATAATAGAGTTCTCAAACCCCCAACCATGGGGAGACTCCCAAAGGTGTCATAACCACAAGGGATTATGGGTTTCCATGGGGCCCTACAGTGTCGGCGAGGTCGATTGGGTGCCCCTGCAACAGACTCGGGAGGGGCGACGGCTTCTGGTGGCCAGTATCCACCCTCACCCTCTAGTTGGATCAGGGGTTGGTACAGGGCCAGTCTGTCTCTGTGTAAGACCACTATGCGACCCCATTTTAATAATCTTATCCTACACACGACATCAGACAACTTCTCTAAGACTGTACGAGGTGCAACCCAGTGACTCATTAGCTTGGGGGAGAGACCCTTTTTACTCACCGGATTGTAAAACCCACACCTTTATCCCCGGGAGCGAAATCCTCTCCACGACAGTGAATGTCACAGGCCTGTTTTTGTTTGGACCCAGCCTCTGTGAGGGCTTGCCTGACTAGCTTGTGCACCCCCTTGAGTAGTTCTCTGAGATGGTAAAAGTAATCCAGCCCAGGCTTGCCCTCTACTTCGGGTTCAGGCAGGGGCTCAAAAACCAAGTCCACAGGTGTGCATCGTTCGCTCCCAAACATAAGGGCTGCGGGGTGCACTTAGTAGACTCCTGGAATGCCGATCGGTAAGCCCATAGGGACAATGGTTAGTGTAGGTCCCAATCTCGCTGGTTCTGACTGGTCAGAGTTGCCAGCTGGGTGGCCAGGGATCCATTAAACCGCTCGACCAACCCGCCACTCTGAGGATGTAGTGGTGTGATCCGGGTTTTCTTGACACCCAGATGCTGGCAGACCTCGCTGAACACCTGGGCCTCAAAGTTACGCCCCTGGTCACTATGTAGCTCCTCAGGCGCAGAGGGCAGAGGGCAGAACACCTCATTCACCAAACGCTCTGCAGTGGCGGCGGCACGCTGGTCTGGAATTGCAAAGGCTTCTGGCCATTTAGTAAAATAATTCATGGCAACTAGGATGTATCTGTTCCCTCTATCGGTTACCGGAAAGGGACCCATAATGTCAACAGCCATACGTTCCATAGGATTGCCCACTTGATATTGCTGCAAGCGGGCATGGGAGCACCGCGTTGGTCCCTTCTGACTGGTGCAAGCATCGCATCGGTGGAGAAATTGCTCTACATCCTGACGGCATCCTAGCCAGTAGAACCGAGCTCGAAGCCGCTGGAGAGTTTTGGTGACCCCGAAATGACCTGCCCCCACTGAACTATGAACCAGTTGGAGCACCTGCTGCCTTAGTTTGCGAGGTACCAGAAGATGGAGGAGGTCATGGTTGCCTGTGTGAGTTTTCCAACGGCGGTGGAGGATGCCTTCACATATCACGATATAAGTCCGTTGTGAATAAAGAGCCTTGTTCTCCGTGTCAAGCATGGAGACCGCTGGCCATGCCGCTCCCTGAAATTAAGTAACCATGTTAGGGAAGCATGGTCAGTGCGTCGGAGAAACTTTTGACCAGAAAGATATGGCTGTAACCGGAGGGGTGCCAGGACCAAAGCCAGAAACTCCCGGCGAGTGACACAGTCGTTCCTCTCTGGACGGCTGAGAGAATGGCTAAAGTAAGGAATAACCTGTTCTCCCTGCTCCCCTTGCTAGGACAGCACAGAACCAACACCCACATTACTCGCATCTGTATTCACAATGAACGGTCGCTGCAGATCAGGAATAGCCAAAACAGGTGCCCTGGTGAGTGCGAATCGCAACCAGGAGAAAGCATGGGCAAAGTCCTCACCCTACTGAAAGTCCCCACCCCTCCCCTTCTGGGTCTGCGCATGCAGGGGGTCGGCAATGTTGGCAAAATCCTTAACAAAGCAATAGTAGTAGGATGCCAGTCCCAGAAAACCCCACAACTCACCAGTGTTTTGGGGACCCGGCTAGTCAGTCAGGGCCACTATATTTGCTGGGTCCGTAGCTACTCCAGCTGCACTCACCAGATGGCCCAAAAAAGATGTCTCCCGGCGGAATAAGTTATATCGCCTAAATTGGCAGATAAAAACACATTGTATTCGTTCATATTTAGGACAGGAAGTTACTGATGTGTTGTGTAACCTGGAAATTGTGACTTTGCCCAATTATTAATACTATACTAGCAAATATTCCAGTGATCCAAAATACACCTAGATACACCCAGAAAAATTATAAATTGGATAATTCTAATTACAAATACAAAGGAGTAATAGTTATTAGAAGTCATCTTTTTAAAATGTTGGAGATAAACTCTTAAATCCACAGTTCATTTGTCAGAGTTAAAAATCCAACAGAAAATCAATTTTGCTCCCTTGTTGCAGAGAAAGTCTTTTTTGTGGGGTACAGAATGATTTTATACACTGGGAGGTTAATTTTAAGGACAATCTTGAGGTGAGGTAGTTGTGGTGACCCCCGGGAACCTCGTTTGGTCCTCCTCGTCCTCAGTCCAAGGCCAGGGTCCGGATCTCCTAGCCGATGGTGGATTAGCCCTATTGTATCAGAGGTTAGTTTGAGCTACAGGGCGCGGAGAGAAACAGACAGAGACTGTGTCTGCTTTTCCTCCAGAGGAACTCCTCCTATATTGGTTACAGTGAGTCTTTTTTATACAAAAGTTACAATACAGCATTGAGAAGTATGATGTAGCACACAAAACAGGTGTGGACACAGATAAAAATTGGGTGTGGGAGACGGTGGCTACCTTCAAGGCTGTAACATGACCCTGAGAGCATCACTGGGCTTGTGTCTCACGGGAAAAAAATGAAAAAGTACAGAAGGGGAGTCTGTATCAAAGAGAAGTGGAAAAGTACAGGGAATTTCAGAATTATAGGATGGTAACAGAAAAGTGTCTTACAGTTAATAGTCAAATAACCACCATTCAATTTTTATCATAGACAAAAGCTTCTTCACTATTGAACTCGTCAAGGCGAGAGCAAGTTGTTGCACTGAAACTTGGAAAAAGGTAATGTGGCAACATACAACATGCCCGTGTTTATCTTTTAACTTAATATAATTTTTCAAGGTCATTCAGCCCATTTCTGCAGCGGTGGCAGCAGTCATTGTCTGTTTATTAAAATGCCTCCAGGGAAGCTGGATGTTGCACTTGGTGAAAACCCAGATTCAGAAAATGAAGAGTGCAATGAAATTTTAGCTCAGCAGATTTGTCTGATTGTCAGGCTCACACGTACCACAGGGGTAAAGTTTTGGACAACATTTTAATTTGAGGAAAGCTGGCACACCCACTTTGTAAGGAGGACTTTAAATAGACTGGAACATGCTTATTATCTTTCTGTTGAGTTAAAATGATCATTGTTGGAAAGCATTTTGTGGATCAATATTGTAAGAGATTCCGTTGTTAATATTATATACTGCTGTAAGATTATAATCTGTTTCATCATTTAATTTCTGAGTATTTTTAGTCCATTAAGATTTTATGGTTAAACTTGTCTAGTTATTTCATCACAGCCACTGAAAGCTCAGCGTTGTGTGATGTCACTCCAGTTAAAATGCTATGGGCAGGTGTGGCTGGGTGGAACAAAATTATGAAAAATGATTTGGCATCAGCATTCAGTTACACTTTACAATATTTTTAACTCTGTGAGAGCAACTTTCATTGATGAATGGGATTCATCTTGGAGTCGAGTATCAATTTCTTATGGTATGGTTCAATGAAGGGAAAATCTATCAACTTAATAATTAAAGATAAAGAACTCTATGGGAGGGATGAAATTCATTGAACATAGTCGAAGAAAGAAGTTACATTTCTGAAGTATTTTTCACTGAGTTCGTGCTCCACACAGTTACTGAGGCATCAGTAATGACACTGTCAACTTGAAGAACGCATGCATGTGTGCATCCACAACCCTAAAGTATGTGTTCCATTGAGCTTCCGCTCTCATGTCAGCATTCCTGTCTTATGTTTCTGCTTCACAGCAAGAGGGCTGTTTGCATGCTGAGCCACAGGTCGGAGGAACATTCATCTGTATCTAATGTGCTCTAATGTGTCGAGAGTGTTCTGTTGGTCATGACAGCCATGTATTTGTCCTTTTCACAGTAGATGACAGTCAATGATGTGTCAATCTCTCAGCCTCCACATTCTACCTCTGCAAGAAGAAGAAAACAGGTTGAAATCTTCCTTACATTAATACAGCTGGCTGGGTGCAAAATCAAATGCCTCATTGTCATTCTGTGACATTTCACAAGCCCCCTGTGACTCTTTGCTTATCTGAGTCATGCTGACTGAAATGAGCATTGGAGCTATATGGAATTCAGATGCCTCACTCGATGAAGAACCATAACTGCATCTCAAGATACAAGCAGGGTCATTTTTCCATTTCAGTTCTCTTTGAGTGCCTAAACAGTATATCAGACATTAACAAATGGGGATTATAAACCACATTAGCTAACACAGTTTCTGCATAATTTAACAGTGATATTTTGAAGCTATTACTCACAGATGCCAGTTGAATGGCCACACTAAAGGCTGCTTACATATAATACCTTTTTTGAAATGTTATGTTAAAGCGGAGTGGTGATATATAGTTTCATCTATCAGGGAGCTTTTGAGTCACAGTAGCTGAAGCATATTGTGGTTCACCTGCTGTGGTGCCTTATCTGCTCTTTAGTGGTTGAGAAAAACGGAGCCTTGCAATATAATTCAGTCAGACCTAAACTGACTTCTAATTCAAATTAGAAGAATGTTTACTTCTACATGCAAAGCATTTTTTCCAGAAGTAGTATTACTACAAACTATGACTGACAATCAATTGATATTACAAGCTAATATAAATTATATAAAAGAATATTAATATATTGTATTTAAAGTGAAGTATAAAGTCGGATAACTCATTTTTTTCAGACAAGGTTTGGGTGGTATTTATACACAAATGATAGCATTTTAGGAAGAAAGAGCACTTGGTGACAGCATCCACAACCAAAATTAGACTTGACTGTTTTTTGTTTAAGACTATATAAAATTGGAGATGGAAGATATATCTCATCCAGCCTTAAAATTGAAGTTTCTATTGAGAATAGGTTGAATATTTGAAGTTATTGCTTCCCTTTATACTTAAGGAGATTCTATTAACCATGCAGAGGCCCAACTCTGAAAGCACAGAGAGACACTACTGAGACAGAAAGGTTCACTCAGTTCTTTGAGGTATCTGCAGGATGGTATCAGACCATTTAGTGTTGGTTTTTTTGGGATTAGTGAAATTATTTTACATTATATGTTTGATTTTTAAAAGTTGCAAGTGCAGAGAAGCTAACTGCGTGAAATACTCCTTCTTACTCCCTTTTGTCAGAAGACAAGCAGCAGCTTTCTTGGTAAACTGATTCGTTTCAGAGACTTGCTAGAGTAGTCTGATTGTAGGCAACTGAAATAATCCTGCCCTATATTCACAACTTTTAATATGCTAGATAAGATAATGGTGCCAGACACCAAGGAAAACTGAGTGTGCCAGGACATAACATTTATTTATACACATTCCCAATCATCTTACAGAGCAAGTAGAAAAACATATCTTTAAACTCAGATGTTAACTCTATCTTTTATAATAGCACAATGATGCGCTCTAAATTTGGACAGTAAACATAATGATCCACCTATATCTCAGATTGAGAGGGATGAGTAATACTATATAAGATATATTGAGATGTTTAAATTCACCAACCTTAAAAAAAGCTTGTGATTGGCCAGTTAATAAATACAGATATATCATTCGTGACATAAGTCAAAGTCAAAATCAAAGTTAGCTTTATTGTCAATTTTTCTGCATGTGCTGTACATTCAAAGGAATTGAGAATACGTTTCTCAAAATCCCACAGTGACATGAAATCAACAGAAATTGAGTCCAAATTAGCAGTTGATTGAAAAGTTACAACAAAGAGTAATCATTAAACTATGAGGTATTGAAGTGTCAAGTGCATGCAGATACAGATTGATTTTTAGTGCAAAGCAGCCGTTTTTCAGAGAAGAAAAGAAATATAAATAAATAAATAAACAAAATTTTAAAAAAGGGGAAAAGTGGTAATGTCTCCATATGTTATCAGAGTCCAGTACAGAATGGGGGAAGATATCGGCATCTTGAGCATGGGGGGGCAGTTCGGAGGGGCGGGGGAGTAGTGGAGGAGCAGTGAAGAATGAAAACAGAGAGAGTTCAGCATCTTGTGGTGGGGAGGAATTGATAGTGGGGAGAGAGATCCTGACAGCCTGGTGTATGAGGCTGTTGGTAAGTCTGGTGGATTGGGCCCGGAGGCTCCGGTGCCTTCTCCCTGAAGGTGGGATGCTGAAAAGGCTGTGTGCGGGGTGGCTCTCGTCACTGGCAATCAAGGATGCTTTACGGGTCAGGCAGGTGGTGTGTATGTCTTTCAAGGAGGGGGTGGAGCACCGATGATCCTTCCAGCTGTATTCATGATGCACTGCAGAGCTTTTCTGTTGTAGTCCGTGCTGCTCCTGCCCCACACAGTGATACAGCTGGTCAGGATCCTCTCAATGGTATCCCAGTAGAAGGTGTGTATGATGGGAGTAGGGGCTTTTGCTTGCTTGAGTTTGCGAAGGAAGTAGAGGCGCCGCTATGCCTTCTCCGCCAGTGACGTGGTGTTGGTGGTCCAGGAGAGGTCACTGATGTGCACCCCAGGAATTTGGTGCTCCTCACTCTCTCCAAGGCAGGGCCATTGATGGTCAGCGGGGGTCGTTTGGTTTGGCCTTTCCGGAAGGCCATAACAATCTCCTTGGTTTTGCTGACGTTCAGCAGGAGGTTGTTTTCTCTGGACCACATGGCTAGAAGGTCGACCTCCTTCCTGTAGTGGGTCTCGTCGTCCTTGGTGATGAGACCCACCAGAGTTGTGTCGTCCGCAAACTTCACCATGTGATTGGTGCTGTAAGAAGGTTTGCAGTCGTAAGTCAGCAGGGTGAAGAACAGGGGACTGAGCACACAGCCCTGGGGGTCTCTGTGCTGAGTGTGATGCTGCCCGAGATGTTGTTGCTAACTCGTACTGCTTGCGGCCTCTCACAGAGGAAGTCCAGCAGCCAGTGTCAGAGGAAGGTGCTGAGCCCCAGCTGTTGCGGGATGATGGTGTTGAACGCTGAGCTGAAATCAAGGAAAAGTATTCTCACATAGGAGTCTTTGGTGTCTAGGTAGGTGAGGGCTGGGGGGAGAGCTGATCTGATTGCAAACTGGTAGGGGTCTAGGGTATGGGGGAGAATGGATTTGATATGTGGGTTTGAAGCATGACAGAACAGCCGCTTGCCTCAGGGAGGTGTTAAAGATGTCCGTGAAGACGTCCTTAAGTTCCTCTGCACAGTCCTTCAGCACCCGACCAGGGATGTTGTCTGGGCCTGCTGCTTTGCAAGTGTTGATGGTGGAGATTGTTCACCTCACACTGGCAGCAGACAGGCACAGAGTTTGGTTGTGAGGGTGCAGTGGGGTCTCCTGTGGATGAGTGTTGTTTCTAGCCTCAAGCCTTATGTGATCCATTTTATTGTCCAGGGATAATACGTTTGCCAGAAGGATGGATGGTATGACTGGCCGGGAAGGTTTAACTGCTAGCCTAGCACGGTTACCTCCGGACTTTACCCTCTTCTGCTTCTTCTCTCATCACTTGTGGCTTTTCCTTTCCAGGCGAGAAGATGCAGTCAAGTCCGACGTGGCTGTGGGTCGGCAGAGTAGCTCGATGATTGCCTCGGTCAAGACAAGTACAATCTTATCGACTGTACTTGTAATCCAGTGCCAGAAACAAACGGGACGAACGCACAAAGTGCAAAATACACGAAGAACTACGATAAATTACCGTACGTGTGTGAGTGGGGCTGCTGCGTCTGCACGAGTTGCCATCTTGGATCAGAAATAGATACTTAAATAAAAATGAAATCAAATTAAAATAATGTTGAGTAATGTTTGACTGGAATATCTTAAAACAGAGAAGTAAAGGATCCAATTCATGGGACAGATTCATATGAAATTATCTATTTTCGTATTTTCCTTTCGGCTTTTCCCTTCAGGGGTCGCCACAGCGAATGAACCTTCTCTATCTAAACCTATTCTCTGTATCCTCCTCTCTCACACCAACTACCTTCATATCCCCTCTCACTACGTCCATGAATCTTCTCCTCTTGACCCTCTGCCTGGCAGCTCTAATTCTAGCATCCGTCTACCAATATATTCACCATCCCTCCTCTGTACATGACCGAACCATCTCAGTCTGGCTTCTCTGACCTTCTCTCCAAAACATCTAACATGTGCTGTCCCTCTGATAGACTCATTCCTGATCCTATCCATCCTCATCACTCCTAAAGAGAACCTCAACATCTTCATCTCTCCTACGTCCAGCTCTGCCTCCTGTTTTTTCTTCAATGCCACTGTCTCCAAACCATACAGCATCACTGGTCTCACCACTGTCTTGTACACCCACATCATGGTCCATGGAGATTCCTGTCTAACATCATCTGTCAGCCTGTCCATCACCACTGCAAACAAGAAAGGGTTCTGAGGTGATCCCTGATAAGGTCTCACCTCCACCTGGAACTTCTCTGTCACACATAAAGCACCCCTCACCGCTGTCTCACAGCCAGCATACATGTCCTGCACCAGTCTAACATACTTCTCTGCCACTCCAGACTTCCTTATAGAATACCAGAGTTCCTCTCTCGGCACCCTGTTGTGTGCTTTTTATAGGTCTACAAAAGCACAATGCAGGTACCTCTATGGCTTATCAGCTTAATCCCTCCATAGTTACCGCAATTCTGCACATCTCCCTTCTTCTTAAAAATGGGAACCATCCCACTTCTCCATTCCTTAGACATCTTCTCACTCTCGAAGGTACCGTTGAATAAACTAACCAGAAACTCTACCACTACCTCTCCTAGACATTTCCATACTCCACAGGTCATCAGGACCAACTGCCTTTCCATTCTTCATCCTGTTCAATGCCCTCCTCACTACTACTCCTACTACTTTGTAGTCTACAATAGTCACCTCTTCTACCCCTCCCTCTCTTTCATTTTCCTCATTCATCAACTCTTCAAAGTAGTCTTTCCATCTTTTCATCGGTCTTCTTGTATCTGTCAATACATGTCCCTCTCTATCCTTAATCACCCGGACCTGCTGTACATCCTTTCCGTCTCTATCTCTCTGTTTTGCCAACCTGTATAAAATCATTCTCTCCCTCCTTACTGTCCAACCGAGAATACAAGTCATCGTATGCCCTTTGTTTTTCCTTTGCTACCTCTATCATTACCTTACACTGCATCCCCCTGTACTCCTTTCTGTTCTCTTCAGTCCCCTCGGTTTCCCACTTCTTCTTAAGCGCTTTCTCTGTACACGCTCCTGCACTTCCTCATTCCCCTGCCAAGGCTCCTTATCCACTATCCTTCCTTATGACACAGAAAGTACTCTCCTTCCTGTCTCCCTGATCACATTAGCTGCAGTTGTCCAGTCATCTGGAAGCTCTCCCTGACCAGCCAGAGACTTTCTCAAATCCTCCCGGACAACCATATATGAAACTATCTGTACATGTGTTAAATATCATATACCTGCAGAGATTTGTCTTCTATTATTTCCTACAGGAATTCCGAGTCCCAGTCCCTTCTTCAGCAAAAATAATTTGTCTAATACCTGTGTTTCAAACTCCAACTATTTGTAATTTCATTCCACTTCCCTGATTAAACTAGATTATCATCTGTAAACTTTGATTTCCCCCTTCCCCTGGGCTCACCAGCCACAGGAAGGGCCAGGGGAGTCTGGTGCAGTGTGAGTTGGGCAGTGGCCGGAGGGGGGGACCTTGGCGGTCTGACCCTCGGCTGCAGAAGCTGGCTCTAGGGACATGGGATGTCACCTCTCTGGCGGGGAAAGAGCCCGAGCTGGTGCGCGAGGCTGAGAGATTCCGATGAGACATAGTTGGACTCACCTCGACGCACAGCGTGGGGTCTGGAACAAGGCCTCTCGAGATGGGCTGGACTCTTTGCTACTCTGAAGTTGCCCCAGGTGAGAGACGTCGGGCAGGATTGGGCATATTGATTGCCCCCCGACTCGGCGCCTGCATGTTGGGGTTCAACCCGGTGGACAGGGGGTAGCCTGCCTCCGCTCTTGGGAGGGGGGACGGGTTCTGACTGTTGTTTATGGCTACACAACAGCAGCTCAGTATACCCACCCTTCTTGGGGTCCTTAGAGGGGCTGCTAGAGAACGCTCCTTCTGGGGACTCCCTCTTTCTACTGGGGGACTTCAACACTGATGTGGGCAACAACAGTGTGACTTGGAAGGGCGTGATTGGGAGGAACGGCCCCCCTGATCTGAGCCCCAGTGGTGTTTTGCTATTGGACTTCTGTGCTCATTACAGATTGTCCATACACCATGTTCAGGCCTAAAGGTGTCCATATGTGCACTTGGCACCAACGCATCTTTGGCTACAGTTCTTTGATTTACCTTGTGGTCGTATTGTCGGACTTGCCGCCGCATGTCTTGGACACTCGGTTGAAGAGAGCAGTGGAGCTGTTAATTGATCACCACCTGGTGGTGACTTGACTCTGATGGTGGGGGACGATGTCGGTCAGACCTGGTACACCCAAGCGTAATGTGAGGGTCTGCTGGGAACGACTGGCAGTCTCCTGTCAGAAGACGCTTCAACACCCACCTCCGGCAGAACTACAACGACGTCCCGAGGGAGGTGGGGGACATTGAGTCCGAATGGGCCATGTTCTGGGCTTCCATTGTAGAGGCAGCAATCCAGAGTTGCAGCCGTAAGGCAGTCAGTGCCCATTGGGGCAGCAACCTTCAAACCTGCTGGTGGATCCCAGCAGTGAGGGATGCTGTCAAGCTGAAGAAGGAGTCCTATTGGGCCTTTTTGGCCTGCGGGACTCCGAAAGCAGCTGACGGGTACCGGCAGGCCAAGCGGCATGCGGCTGCAGCGGTCGCCGAAGCAAAAACTCGGGCGTGGGAGGAGTTCAGAGAGACCATGGAGAACGACTTCCGGTGGGCCTCCAGGAGATTCTGGTCCGCCATCCGGCGTCTCGGGGGGGAAGCAGTGCTCCGTCAACACTGTATACAGTGGGAGCGGAGCGCTGCTGACCTCAATGCGGGATGTCGTAGATCGGCAGCAGGAATACTTCTCAGGCCTCCTCAATCCCGTCGAAACACCTTACAATGAGGAAGCAGAGCCGGGAGACACTGGGGGGGATTCTCCTATCTCCGGGGCTGAAGTTGCTGAAGTAGTCAGAAAGCTCTTCAGTAGCGGGGCCCCAGGGATGGATGAGGTCCGCCCTGGGTTCCTCAAGGCTCTGGATACTGTAGGGCTATCCCAAGTGTGGTTTTCGTCCTGGTCGTGGAACAGTGGACCAGCTCTCTACCCTCAGCAGGGTTCGTTTGCCCAACCTGTCTACATGTGTTTTTTGGACTTGGACAAGGCATTCAACTGTGTCCCGCGGGCAGTCCTGTGGGGGGTGCTCCGGGAGTATGGGGTACCGACCCCCGTTATACGGGCTGTTCGATCCCTGTATGCCCGGAGTCAGAGCTTGGCGCGCATTGCCGGTTGTAAGTCGGACTCGTTTCCGGTGAGAGTTGGACTCAACCAGGTCTGCCCTTTGTCACCGATTCTGTTCATAATTTTTATGGACAGAATTTCTAGGCACAGCCAAGGCATCGAGGGGATCTGGTTTAGGGGCCACGGGATCAAGTCTCTACTTTTTGCAGACAATCTGGTCCTGTTGTCTCCATCAAGCCGTGATCTCCAGCTCTCACTGGAGAAGTTCCCAGCCGAATGTGAAGCAGCCGGGATAAGGATCAGCATCTCCACATCCGAGACCATGGTGCTCAACCGGAAACGGGTGGAGTGCCCACTTCGGGTCGGGGAAGAGGTCCTGCCCCAAGTGGAGGAGTTCAAGTATCTCGGGTCTTGTTCACGAGTGAGGGAAGGATGGAGCGGGAGATCGACAGGCGGATCGGTGCAGCTGCTGCAGTGATGCGTACTCTGCACCGGTCTGTCGTGGTGAAGAAGGAGCTGAGTCGGAAGGCGAGGCTCTCAATTTATCTGTCGATCTACGTTCCTACACTCACCTATGGTCACAAGCTGTGGGTAGTGACCGAAAAAACGAGATTGCGAATACCAGCGGCCGAAATGAGTTTTCTCTGCAGGGTGGCCTGAGTAGAGCCTCAGAGTAGAGCTGCTACTACTCTGCATCGAGAGGAGTCAGATGAGGTGGCCTGGGCATCTGGTCAGGATGCCTCCTGGACACCTCCTGGATGGGGAGGTATTCCACGGGGAAGACCCAGACACGCTGGAGAGACTATGTCTCTAGGCTGGCCTAGGAATGCCTTGGGGTCCCCCCAGAAGAGCTGGACCATGTAGCTGGGGAGAGGGAAGTCTGGGTCTCCCTGCTCCAGCTGCTTCCCCCGCGACCCGTCCACGGATAAGCGATTGAAGATGGATGGATGGATGGAACTTTGATTTTGAGAAAAATTTTAATTATTTTTCTGTGTCTAGAAACTGTCAGGGAGGTGATCAAGAAAAAAAGTAGTTACATTTCAAATTTATGATTATTGATGACTGAGGGAGATTTAGCACACAACAGTGGAGCAAAATCAGTTTTACAGTAGGTTTTTTGCAGCTTTTTTGCTACAAATATTAATGTAAACTTAATATTGCTATGTTTACAACAAATGCACCTGGCTTCCCATGCCATTATTTTTGGCTTCACAGTTCAAGGCCTTCATGTTTATGTAACTTATGAAATTTCAGTTGGACTGGGCATATTTAAATAATAAATTAGAATGTATGTCAATTAATTTTATTGTGCCTGTCATGGCAAAACCGTGCCTCAGCTCCACACAGTTAAAAAGCAATAATAATTTGAGTCAGGTTTAGCTGTAATAGACAATTTTTTGCAACACATTAATGAGCCAAATAATTTCATTACCAAAATGCTGCCAATGTTTCCACATAATCCGACTATTTAAAACCTGCTGTGACCTCACCAGGGGACATCGAAAAAGCTTAAAGTCTAATAGGACTATAGTAAATGTTGATAATTACACCTGTGTCTGTCCTGCAAAGGCAATCCAAGGCAATGCTATTTAAATAGCCTTCTGGCAATATAGAGAAATGTCTGCTGGGTTGTAATGTGTTGTATGTGGAGTGCGACAAACATTAATTGGACTGAGATGTCATGGGGCCCAAATATGTATACCTGTGACATTCTCAAGAAAGCAAAAATGAATAAACTTAAAAATATTTAAGTGAAACACAACTAGAAAAAATAGAATTTAACTATACTCCACAGATTGATACGAATAAGAAATATCAATATTGAAATACAAGACACATTAAAGAGAAAAAAAATCAGGGTAGGTTGAAACACAAAGGATTGGCGGAGTTGAGGAGGACAGATAAGTCCCAGGTCCAGTCCACAAGGAACAGCTATTACAAAATAAGCTGAGTACTAATTTGAAGAGTTTACAACTAACAAGTCCAACATTGGTATCTGTGGAAATGGTCATTCCTGTGTGTCCAGCGTAAGACAGGCTATTTCATTGTAAATTATCTTGACTATATTGTTATCTGTGCAAGGCAGCTCCATTTCAGACCATACAGCATGATTTATTGTGTCTGTTTCCTAACACATTTTGGACACACACCTTGGCGCTCCAATACGTGGCTGCAGAAGCTGGCTCATGGAACATGGAACGCTACCTTTCTGGTGAGGAAGGACCCTGAGCTAGAGCATGGGGATGAGAGGTTGTGGCTCGATACAGTCGGACTCACCTGTACACATGGCGCGGGCTCTGAAACCAGGTCTCTTGAGAGGGGTTGAACTCTTCCAATGTGAAGTTGCCCTCAAATCGGCGCCTGCATGTTGGGGTTCATCCCGGTGGACAAGAGGGTAGCCTCCCTCTGCCTTCGGAATGGGGTACGAGTTCTGACTCTTGTGTCTGCCTATGCACCCAACAGCAGTTCAGACTACCAACCCTTTTTGGGGTCCTTGGAAGGGCTGCTAGAGAGCACTCCTGTCGAGGACTCCCTTGCATTACGGTGTGTCCGTAACGAACAGCATGCTCAGACATAAAGGTGTGCACATATGCAACTGGCACCAGTACACCAGTACACCTCAGGCCATAGTGCAATGATTGACTTTGTGGTCAGATCATTGGACTGGAGACGGCATGTTCTGAACACCCGGGTGAAGAGAGGGAAGTAGCTGTTTACTGATCACATCCTGGTGCTGAGCTGGCCCTGATGGTGGGGGAGAACGCCGGTCAGACTTGGCAGACCCCTAGCATTGTGAGGATCTGTTGGGAATGTCTAGCAGAGTCCCTAGTCAGAAAGAGTTTTTAGCTCCCTTGTGGTTTTCATCCTGGCAGTGAACCAGTGAACCAGCTCTACACCCTCAGCAGAGTCCTTGAGGGCACATGGGAGTTTACCCAATCAATCTACCTTTAAAGAGGGCATTTGGCCGTGTCCCATGCAGAATCCTGTGGGGGGGGGACTCCTCAAGTATGGGGTATCAATTCCTGTAATACGGGCTCTTATGTCCATGAATGATTGGTGTAAGAGCATGGTCCGCATTGTCGGTTACAAATCGAATTCACTTTGGTGAAGGTAGGACTCCGCCACGGCTGTCCTCTGTCAATGATTCTGTTCATAACTTTTATGGACATAATTTCTGGGCACAGCAAGGGTTTTGAGCGGATCCGGTTTGGTGACCTCAGACTTAGGTCTCTGCTTTTGGCTGATTATGTAGTTCTATGGTTCTGCTTCATCGGACTGTGATCTCCAGCTCACTGGAGTGGTTCTCAGCCGAATGTGAAGCTATCGGGATAATGATCAGCACCTCCAAATCCGAGATCATAGTTCTCAGTACGAAACGGGTGGAGTGCCCTCTCCGGGTCGGGGATGAGGTCCCGACTCAAGTGGAGAAGTTCAAGTATCTCGGGGTCTTGTTCACAAGTGAAGGAAGGATGGAACAGGAGATCGACAGGCGTATCCGTGCAACATCAGCAGTGATGCGGACTCTGCACTGGTCTGTAATAGTGATGAAGGAGATGACCCAAAACAAAAAGCTCTCAGTTTGCCAGTTGATCTACCTTCCTACCCTCACCTCTGTTCACAAGCTGTAGGTTGTGACCAAAAGAACAAGGTTGCGGATCTAAGCGGCTGAAATGAGCTTTCTCCGCAGTGTGTCGAGGTTCTCCCTTATAGATAAAGTGAGGAGCTTGGCCATCTGGGAGGGGCTCAGAGTAGAGTCGCTGCTCCTCAAAGTGGAGAGGAGTCAGATGAGGTGGCTCAGGCATCTGGTTAGGATGCCTCCTGGATGCCTCCCTGGTGAGGTGTTCCGGGCACGTCCCACCGAGAAGAGGCCCCAGGAAGACCAAGGACATGCTGGAGAGACTAGGTCTGTTAGCTGGCCTGGGAACACCTAAGGAGAACTGGACCAAGTGGGCTAGGGGAGGGAAGTCTGGGCCTCTCTCCTTTGGCTGCTGCTTCCGTGACCCGATCATGGATTAGCAGTAGAAGATGGATGGATGGATGGATGGATGGATGGATGGATGGATGGATGGATGGATGGATGGATGGATGGATGGATGGATGGATGGATGGATGGATGGATGACTAGATGGTGTTAGAAGCTGCATATACCTAGTCTAAGATCATGGAAAGACTAACCTACTTTTTCACTTCATAT
>CAAKHD010007001.1:389729-423510 GCA_901007705.1 Fistularia tabacaria | reverse complement strand
AGAGGCAGCGGTAGAGTTTCTGGCTAGATTATTCAACAGGATCTTAGAGCAAGAAAAGATGCCTGAAGTTTGGAGAAGAAGTGTGATGGTGCCCCTTTTTAAGAATAGGGGGGATGTGCAGAGTTGCAGTAACTATAGAGGGATAAAATTGATGAGCCATACAATGAAGTTATGGGAGAGAGGAGTGGAAACTAGACTGAAAGCAGAAGTCAGTATTTGTGAGCAGCAGTATGGCTTCATGCCTAGAAAGAGTACCACAGATACAGTATTCGCTTTCAGAATGCTAATAGAGAAGTACAGAGAAGGTCAGAGGGAGCTGCATTGTGCTTTTGTAGACCTAGAAAAAGCATACAACAGGGTGCCAAGAGAGGAACTCTGGTATTGTATGAGGAAGTCTGGAGTAGCAGAGAAGTATGTTACACTGGTCCAGGACGTGTATGCTGGTTGTGAGACAGTGGTGAAGTGTGCTGTAGGTGAAACAGAGAAGTTCAAGGTGGAGGTGGGACTTCATCAGGGATCAGCTCTGAGGCCCTTCTTGTTTGACAGATGAGGTTAGACAGGAATCTCCATGGACCATGATGTTTGCAAATTATATTGTAATCTGTAGTGAGAGCAGGGAACAGGTTGAGGAAAATCTTGAGAGGTGGAGGTTTGCTCTAGAAAGGAGAGGAATGAAGGTTAGTCGCAGAAAGACAGAATATATGTGTGTGAATGAGAGGAACCTGGGTGGAACGGTGAGACTACAGGTAGTGGAGAACAAGAAGTTGGAGGATTTCAGGTACTTAGGGTCAACAGTCCAGAGCAAGAGAGTGTGGAAGAGAGGTTAAGAAACGGGTTCAAACAGGTTGGTATGGGTGGAGAAAAGTCTCAGGGGTTCTTTGTGATAGAAGAATTTCATCTAGAATGAAAGAAAAGGTTTACAAAACAGTGGTGAGACCAGCGATGCTGTATGGTTTGGAGACAGTGGCACTGAACAAAAGACAGGAGGCAGAGTTGGAGGTAGCAGAGATGAAGATGTTGAGGTTCTCCTTTGGAGTGACGAGGATGGATAGGATCAGAAATTAGTCCATCAGGGGGACAGCTCATGTTAGATGTTTTGGAGAGAAGGTCAGAGAAGCCAGACTGAGATGGTTCGGCCATGTACAGAGGAGGGATAGGGACTATATTGGTAGACGGATGCTGGAATTGGAGATGCCAGGCAGGGGGTCTAGAGGAAGACCGAAGAGAAGATTTATGGACGTAGTGAGAGAGGATATGAAGGTAGTTGGTGTGAGAGAGGAGGATACAGAGAATAGGGTTAGATGGAGGAGGTTGATTCACTGTGGCGACCCCTGAAAGGGAAAAGCCAAAAGGAAAAGAAGAAGAAGTCGTAGTATCAGAAATAGTAGTTGAAGTGCGCTGTCAATACTGTAACATTGATTGCATATAGTAGACATTCATGTTGCTTTGAAAGTTAGTTAAGCTTATGATTAAAGAGTGAAATCCAGGAGAAACATTTACTAACCTTTCTACAGAGTTGAGTTCATGTTACACAACTGCATACATATGACCAGTAGGTTACTGTTCATATGCATATGTATTTTATGATTAATGACCTTCAACATCTTTCTAGATATATATCAAATGAAATAACAAATTTTAAAAAAAAAGTAAATATTTTTTGTTTGTTTATTTGAGATCTTTAATATCACGCGGGTCCACACCTCAAACAACAAAGCTCCTCAAACAAGTGTTTTCAGATAACAGTGGGCTTGGTGATGGCAGACTTTCAGTACTGTTACCTTTTTCTTCCTCTAAGAGCCTGTTGAGGTCAGTCATGTTCATTTGACAAATCAGAAATTGTCCCATGTGTTACCTTGTTCATTTGCTTGTAAACTTATATTGCTTTCAGATATACTGTCTATACTTTGGGGAAGGCAAGCAACAATGGTTACCTACAGGGCTGAATTTTTTTTTAATTATACACAGTTGTGGACTCTTCAATCATGAAATGTAAATACTGAAGATTATTGTCTTTGAAATGACCAATTATTAATGAGTAGGTGTCTTGCCAATGACTCTAAGGATACTTCCTGTCACTATCTTTCAACAAATGTTTTGCATTACTCAGCATTTGGCTTTCATCTTCCCACTAGCATGTTCTCCGGGGCTCAAATGCATATCGTATGCAAATCATAAAATACATGAAACCTCACCATTCGGCTCCACAAACCTGTAAATAATACAGTCTTATTCATATACCTTCGGTGATGTTACACTGGCAAAAGTGTTACTGTTATTTTCAGTTCTTACACTGTATGATTATTGGAAATTAGGGACACAATAACACCTTTATCACAGTTAAATCTAGCTAATAATTTCAATTCTGTGTGAGTGGACTGGGGCTCCTCTACCACATAATGTTCAGCTTATCCACATATGACTACAATGTTCTCTTCATTTCATGTGACAAATCGATTTCATTTCCAAACTTAAGTCGCTTGTCAGCAATCATTCAGCATGATAGCATGATTTTAAAATTTCCAGAAGTGAAATGGTGTTCCCTCTCACAATTATAAATATAATTCTGTTGGAGCCAACAGCCTTGAGGTAAAACTGTGCAGCTTTGTGGCCTGTAAAAAAAAAAAAAAAAAAAAAAAAATTTTTCAATGTAAAATTGTAAAAAAAATCAATTATGCAAAAGAAAGCATTAGAAAATGTTTAATGCATGTGTGATTTATTAATGTTCAACAAAATACGAAAAAAAATAGCTTTGAACCTATAAATATTGTTTTTTTTAAACCTGATTACATGTACCTTGCGTCGTACTAGCTAATGTCTCTTGTGAAAATTATTTAGTCATTGCACATTCACATGAAACATGAAAAAAAATGTGATGTGAAATAAAGTGTCTGAGCAAAATACAACATATTCCGTCAGTCAGGTAAAGCTGCTGTCCCTCACCACCAGGCTGAGAACCAGTACCGGGCCATGGCATAAAAAACTTAAATTGTATGTATTTTGTTGTCATTAGCCTTTTGGGTGGGTGGCACGGTGTCGCAGTGGTTCGCACTTCTATCTCACAGCATGAAGGACTCTGGTTCAATTCCCGCAGGGAGCCTTTTGTGTGGAGTTTGCAGTTTTTCCCCATGACAGTGTGGGTTTCCTCCCAGTTCTCCGGTTTTCTAGCACAGTCACAGTGCAACAGGCGGTTATTTGGAAAAATCGGGAAAATGACCCTTGTGTGTTTGAATGACAATGGATGGCTGTTTGTTTCTATATGTAGCCCTGTGATTGACTGCTGACTGGTCCAGGGTGTACCGGACCTCTCACCTTTTTCAGTTCTCACTCCTTTACTCCGTCTTAGTGGTTTCCATGTATCAGTGAGTCAGCAAGCTAACCGCATGTGAAAAAGTCTGGCAAACAAATGTCCTGCAAATAAATTGGCCTGCAAACGAATGTCACTGGAGAGCTTATTTGAAAAGGGAGAAGGAGCTAACAGTGGGAAACCAGAAGGGAACTTAAGAGTGCCATCAAAAAGAAAGCAACATTGAAAAAAAATACCAAGAGTTAAACGGGTCCATACAACAGGTGATGCACACGCTCCACGCCTACTCTTCATAATATGTGGGGCCTAGCTTTGAAGAAGCCATGAAACCCTAAAAACTCCTTCGCCACATAGAGGCCAAATACCCTACAACACCATATCTTTGTTAGGCAGAGTTTTCTGCAGTAACTCCAAAAAAAATAAAATAATGTAGACGACCAGACACAGCGAACACACTTCAATTGTCACTGTCTACTATCACTCCCTGAAGGGACTGTCAAGTTGCAGGGAAACAACCTCAGAGCTCCCACTTCTTCATAATGGCGATTATATGTTGGTGTTACAATCATTTAATAGTTATTAAAAATTCATTATACGAGGTACAGTGGTTACATTTACACCCCCTTTTTTAACCCCATATAGCCGTAGATAAATACTTCCTAGTAATTGATGCAGTAAATTCTATGTGTCAATCAAATAATGTAAAATTGTCTCAACACATGCACATATATAACAAACGCCTAATTAGTCAAATATGTTTTTGTAATATTTGAATAGGAATCAACAAATTGAAAGCATAACTCATGCACACATAAATTTAGGCTTTTTCATCAGTCACATACAGGGGAGTCTCAATCAACATTGCTCATTTATTTACCTGTCAATCAACAAGATATAGATGAAAATGGAGTATTGAGGAGAAAAAACAAGAGCATATCATGAAATCTCCATATATTAGAGACGGGAGGCAGTGAGACTCAAAGAGGGAAAAGCAAGGATGTATTCTCCTTCCCTAATATACCAAATATACATTAAACCCCTGGACATGTAAAGGGCAGAACACCAGAAGAGTTAATCGATCCTTTGTGTTATTTATGGAGTTTGGTCCCCTGTGCTCTTACCTGCAGGGTCAACCTGGCCTGCCTCCCCCATTTGTTTATAAGGGTTAAACTTCGGTTTGGGAGCAACCACGGGGGCAAACTTCTTAGGGGCCTGCTGTTGGGAGATAGAGATCCTTGCACTTCCCAACGATGGAGTGGTCTCCATCCTTGCAGCCACTTGTCCTGTCTGGTCACTGCAGCTAACTGGGTTCCACATGGTTCTGTCAAACGAACAAACGGTTGTTCAGGAAATTGTTAGATTTCTCTTTATCTCATCAATTGCCTTGTTATTTTGAAAAGAGACAGCTGGAAGTGTGTGTCTTAATTAACATTTGTGCAACACATTATTTCAATAAAACAGCAGTATTTAGGAAAAAATATGTTGGACAAACATCCATGAGCCAATAAAACACAGCCAGCAAGACATAAGTATGAAGAAGTATTGTCTGGTGTTGATTTTTGATTGAATATACAGATAATTATAAGGAGTACTATGTGTTAAAAATTAGTTAAGGTATAACAATGAACAAGTGAGCCTCATTATGACATTATACACTGATTTTGGAATTATATCACTATTCAATATTATTATCTATATAAACTTTTTCTTCTTTGTTTCTTTTTTTCATTCAAAACCTGCATCGGATTTTTGCAACAAACAAGCAAGATACAACATACATACATCTGTAAACCACCATCCACCTCCAGATGTTGTTCATTGTTAAACTTTTAGCCGTGTAAAAATTTTTGTATAAGAGGTCATGGGACACTATCTGCACATGCAACAACACTGACTGGTATTATACAAAAGTTAGAGGCAGCTATTGGGTCATTCTATTAAAACTACATATGTAAGCAGTTATCTGACATCCATTACTGTGGGTGCTGTTTCATACAGTTAACAGGCAAAAATCACTTTGAACACTAATTTGAGTCTATTTTTTTCTTTCATCCTCTCTAGAAATAACCACACTGGAACAACAAATAAAACATGTGAACGAGACAAAAAGCAGAGACAACAAAAAGAACACAAAACAACTCCACAGAAAAGTATTGAAAGATGGTGAAATACTGGTGTAACAATCACTATTTGTCAAAAACTACATCAAATCAGTGTTTGCAACAATTGAACACTGATCTGAAATTCTTGCAGAGAAAAATTTATGTAGTTCTTACTTCCACATTATAATACAATACGAAATGTCTATAATTTCTGATGGGCAGTATTGTTTTTCGATACCAATGATATTGATAGATAGCTTCATTCTCATTTGGGCCTCAAATGGTTAATGAAAGTTTTGTGATTTTTAATCGTGATCATACAATTACAGCATAACATGGGAAAAAAACACTGACTGAAGACACAAGAATCCACTATCCCCATCCCATTCTGAAACCTCTTGATATATTTGAACTTTTTATACCACACTTTTTACCATGTTTCTGTTTGTTTGCTGTGCTGTGTTCTGATGTTTTGATTTTATTATCATCAGTCTGACTGATACCAAGTTTATATTTTTTTATTCTGTCAAGCAGAGGGGAAAAAAACACGCAAAATCATCTTTTAATATCTGTTCAAATCCCTGCTTCTCCTGCTGACTGAGTGGTTCTTACTTTTGATCATTCTTCCTGCTCCTAATGCTATGATTTACATGTTCACTGATGTCTCACACCCACCTGTCATTTCGATCCAAATACATTCTTTTGCCAATGTTCTATGGGCTAAGTAAATACAGATGTGAAGTGGAATGAATAGGAAAAGAGGAAATAGTTTTAGCATGTTTTAGTCATATGCAATATATACATTCAGTGAAAAAGTTCTGTTTCAGGACGTGTCTCTTGAATTATAGCAAATAATCCACAGTTTGATGTCACATGATAGTTTGCAATCACCCTTTTTGTGGGACTAATAAATGATTTTATGGTTTTATCCTACTTTCATACCACTGCAAATTACATCTATTAAAATGCATCAATTAAAATCTGTTATCTGTCAATTCATGTCATTTCTTAATAACCAATGTTTTCCCCACAGTTCAAAAGGAACACAAATTACTATGTAGTGTATTTAGCAGTGAATGTAGATTAAATTGTAGATTATGCAACAGTGGTTCATAACTCTGATAAGTCAATACCGTTCATACCACAGTCTGACACTGAGGTGTGTGTATGGTTCCTGTGTCCTCACAGCCTGCAAATGAATGTGGTGTTGTTTTTTTAGTTATTTTTTTTTAAGCAACCTTACCCAAAGTTACCAAATCTAGTTATATTTGCTAGCATAGTTTTTGTGTCACTGTTATTGCCCTAAGATAAATTACAGTTTTATAGCAGTATTTTTCAGTCAATAAAATAATACAGTCATGAGCACACACACACACATGCTCCACTTATTCAATGGCTAAATCGCTATCTCACTTACTCACTCACTGTGATTCACCTTGAGAAAATTAGATGTGGGTGGATTAATAATAATCTAGACTTTGAACTTGGAAACCAACTGGTCACGGACAGTTAAATTTACCAACCAATTTAGTCTGACATCTGTTGATAGACATACTATCTAACAAGTCAAACCCTTGGTAATATCAAGTTTAAAGTGAATTTATGAATGGGGCTTAGTGTCCCACAAACAAGCTCACTTTATTGTCTTCTTTTCTCTAATTGATTTATAGCCAGCCAAATGTTTTGATCACTATACTACTTTGTTAATGAAGTTAATATAGAATTGTTCAATATATAGGTTTCTCAACAGAACCAAAATAAAAATGAAGAACTGAAGAAATCCTTTCGATGCGGGGTGAAATGTCTTCATAAAGCTAAACGAGTCCAATTGCTAGCATAATATTGTACAAGTTTTGTGAAAATGAAAACTGAGAGCCTTCAGACTTAGTGTTGCATCAGAGAAATAGATGACTATCAAACAATAAATGCATTCTATAGCTCTGGGAACTCATTGCATACTAAATGCATTGATTGAATTGAAAGAATCAGCTAATAGTCACTGGGGAGTCTGAATGCATGACAATGGTCACTGGGTATAAGAGGAAACAGAAGCAGCATCTGGTAGCCTGGTAAGAGCCAATGAGCTGAACTGTTTCCTTATCAAATGTAGCTAACCTGTTGTCCACACAGCACACACCCAGACCCCAACACATCTTCAAATTATCTCAACCCATACTCTGTTACTCTCCTGTGCAGCACCTCTCCCCCTGGTTCCAAGCTAAGGATATCCACACCAACCCCGAGTGACTGTGACTACAACCAGGTAAGGGGCAAGCTGGAGAAACTTCACGAGCAAAAGGCGGAAGTGAATATGATGTTACATTTTTTTAAGGCTATATACAGCAATATATACTATAGGATTAATTGTGTGTCCAGGAGACCAGGTGAGAAGGTAGCAAGGCTAGAGGCTTGGGTTTTAAGCTGTACTATCATAGAATTGATAGGAAGAGAAATGGTAAGAAATGAAAAGAGTGTCAGATAGACTAATGAGTCTGAAGCCAGAAACTGTAGGTGTGATGCTAAATTTTGTTACTAGCTATACCACACAGGTGGGATGTGAGTTAGAGAAGAAGGAAAAATTCTGAAAATATAAATGAAGGGCAAGGTAGAGGTAAAGGTAGCAAAGGCCAAACAAAGGGTGTATGATGACTTGTATGCTAGGTTGGACAGTAAGGAGGGAAAGAATGATTATACAGGTTGGCAAAACGGAGAAATAGAGATGAGATGGGCCTACAGCAGGTTCTGGTGATTAATGATCAAGAGGGAAATGTATTAACAGATGCTAGAGGAATAATGGAAAGTGAACTTTGAAGAGTTGATGAATTGGGAAAATTGAAAAGAGAGCAAAGGACAGAAGAGGTGATGATTGTGGACCATGAAGTAGCAGAGATTAGTCAAGGTGAAGAAGTGAGGAAGGCATTGAAGAGGATGAAGAATGGAAATGCAGTTTGTCCTGATGATATACGTGATGATGTAGGTCTCTAGTGTCTAGGAGAGGCGGCATTCAACAGGATCTTAAAGAGTGAGAACATGCCAGAGGAATGGAGAAGAAGAATAAGGGAGATGTGCAGAATTGCGGAAAATTTAGACTAAAGTTGATGAGCCATACAATTAAGTTATGGGAAAAGATAATTTAAACTACACTGAGAGAAGAAGTCAGCATTTGTAAGGAACAGTATGGTTTCATTAAGTATTTGCTTGATGCCTGCTTGTAAAGGAGTACAGAGACGGTCAGAGGGGAGCGACACTGTGCCTTTGTACATGTAGAAAAAGCATGAGACAGGGTGCCGAGAGAGTAACTATGGTACTGTATAACAAAGTCTGGAGTGATAGAGAATTAATTTAAGGTGGTGTAAAACATGTACACGAGCTGTGAGACAGTGGTGAGATGTGCTGTAGATGTGACAGAGAAGCTCAAGGTGGAGGTGGGACTACATCAGTGATCAGCTCTGAGCCCCTTCTTGTTTGCAGTGGTGATGGACAAGCTGAAAGATGAGGTTAAATAGGTATCTCAATGGACCATGATGTTTGCACATGATATTGCAATCTGTAGTCTGAGCAGAGAAGGGCTGGAGGAAAATCTTGAAAGATGGAGGTATGCTCTGGAAAGGAGAGGAATGAAAGTTTGTCAGCAAGACAGAATATATGTGCCTGAATGAGAGGAACCAAAGTGGAGGGGTGAGGCTAAGATGGAGATTTTTGATTACTTAGGGTCAAAAGTCCAGAACAATGGAGAGTGTGGAAAAGAGGTGAGGAAACACGTTCAAGCAGGTTGGAACGGCTGGAGAAAAGTGTCTGGGGTACTGTGTCATAAAAGGGTAGGAAAGGAAAGGTATAGAAGACAGTGGTGAGATCATCGATGTTGTATGGTTTAGAGACACTGGCATTGAGGGAAAGATAGGACACAGAGCTCCAGGTAGCAGAGATGAAGATGTTGAGGTTCTCCTAGGAAGTCACATGGACGGATAGGATCAGGAATGAGTCTATTATCAGGTCAGCACATGTTAGATGTTTTGGAGATAAGGTTAGAGAGGCCAGGCTGAGATGTTTTGGTCATGTACAGAGGTGCGTAGTGAATATATTGGTAGAAAGATGCTGGGGATTAAACTGCCAGGCAGGAGACATAGAGGAACACCAAAAAGAAGATTTATGGATGGAGTGAAAGAGGACATGAAGTTAGTTGATGTGCTGGAAGAGAATCCAAAGAATAGGGTTAGATGGAGGAGGTTGATTTGCTGTGGTGACCCCTGAAGGGAAAAGCCGAAAGGAAAAGAAGAAGTTGAGAGTACAAAATCCTTTATTTTACCTTTCCTTTTCTTTCCTTTTCTTCAATACAAAACCAAGGGAGCATAAGTCAGTGTCCTTCTACCAGTCCCCAGCCAAGACAAATGCATCAGTGTTGTGTCAGGAAGGGCATCTGACATAGAACATATGCCAAATTGAATATGCAAATCTATGTTATGACTTCCATACTGGATCGGTACAGCGTCTGCAATGATGCAGACGCTGTACCGATCTGTCGAGGTGAAGAAGGAGCTGAGCCATAAGGCGGAGCTCTCAATTAACCAGTCAATATACGATGCTACCGTCACCTATGGTCACGAGCTGTGGGTAGTGACCGAAAGAACGAGATCTTGAATACAAGTGGCCCAAATGAGTTTTCTCCGCATGGTGGCCGGACTCTCCCTTAGAGATAGGGTGAGGAGTTCAGCCATCCGGGAGGCATGTGTTCACATAGAGAGGAGTCAGATGAGGTGGCTCTGGCATCTGGTCAGGATGCCTACTGGACGCCTCCCAGGGGAGGTATTCCAGGCATGTCCATCTGGGAAGAGACCATGGGGAAGACCCAGAACACGCTGGAGAGACTTTGTCTCTAGGCTGGCCTGGGAATGCCTTGGGGTCCCCCCAGAAGAGCTGGGGAGAGAGTGAGAGTGGCCGGGGAGAGGGAAGTCTGGGCCTCCCTGCTCCGGCTGCTGCCCCCGCGACTCGACCACGGATAAGCGGTTGAAGATGGATGGATGATACCCAAGGGGAAATTCATGTGTTACAGTAACAGTTGAGCTGCTGCAACAGGCTGCCGTCTTCCAGCGCCAGGGTGGCGAAGCAGAGAGATAGAGATGAGAAGGATGTGCAGCAGATTTAGGGTGACTGATCATAGAGAGGGAAATGTATTGGCAGGTGCCAGAAGTGTGATGGGAAGATGGAAAGAAAAAGAATTGAGGAAAGTGAAAGAGAAGGAACAGTAGAACAGGGAACTGCTGTTAATCCACAAAGTCACAGCGATTAGTCTGGTTCGGTCCGATGATAAACCTGTGCATGTATGGAAGTGTCTAGGACAGCTGGCAAAAGGTTTTTGACTACATCATTCAAGAAGATCTTAGATTGTGAAAGGATGCTTAAGGAATGGATTATAAGTGTTGTGGTGCCATTTTTTTTAGGAACAAGAGAGACATACAGAGTTGTGGTTTCAAGAATGGAGTAATCCAGGAAGTTATGAGAGAATTGGAAGCTAGACTTAGGGAAGAAGTAAACATCTGAGAGCAGCAGCATGGTTTCATGCCAAGAAGAATCAGTATTTCCTTTGAGAATGTTGATAGAGAAATACATTGAGGGTCAGAGGGAGCTCCATTGTACCTTTGTAGATCTAGAGCAAAGGATGGAGTGCTGAGAGAGGAACAGTGATATTTTATCATTGCTGGAATACGGAATCAGCAACACAAGCGAGGCAAGAGGGGAAGGGTCCATTCTGGGCCAAAAGCCTGCATGAGCTATCTACCACTAACCAGCCTCTTGCTTGTTAATGTGAGGTTTCTGAAAAACAAAAGCTACTTGTGAGGCTATGAGGTAGTATTGCAGCACAATGGTTAATACAAGAATGCCGCTCTCTAAATTTTGCCAAGACATGGCTTTTAGACAAAGTCCTAGAATCTGCCAGTCAGCGACTGACTCACTACATACATCAGAAACTTGCACGCAACCTCCAGTAAGGTGTATCTGTGATTGTCAACAACTCGTGGTGTGGATGAATAAGGAATGTTTATATTCCACTACGTACTAACTTTACAGCATCAATGAGCAAATTTAATGAGATCATCAGAGCAACAACATTGCTATGGATTGGAAATTGGCTGTTTTTTTTTTGTTTTTGTTTTTTTTTCTTTTCTATTGTTGCTGCTGCAACACCCGAATTTCCCCTATGGGGATCAATAAAGTATTATCTTATCTTATCTTATCTTATCTTAAATGCCTGCAGCAAGTGGTGAGGACGGCAGTGAAGATCACCGGGACTCTGCTGCCCTCACTACGGAGCATCAACCACCACAGGGTCACCAGGAGAGCTGTCCACCCCTTCAATGACCACACCAAGCCTCAACACTGACTTTTCTCACTTCTATGCTATGGCTGGAGGTACAAAAGTATGAAATGTAGGACTTCAAGGCTTACAAACTCTTCAGCCAGAATTCCAGGGCCATCAGACTCCTGAATAGCTTACAAGTTTACAATCCAAGACTAACTTAGAGCAAGGCAATTTACATAAATGTTTTCATATTTGCTCTGTCAATTTGTACAGTCATTGCTGTCCATTGTAAAATAATCATCCAACTCATCACACAACCATTTAATACATCTGAGTATTAATTGACTGCATGCACTTAATCATTTGCCTTTTCAATTCGTACACTTTCAATGGAGCCTTTTCAATTACCACATGTATAATTTGCTAAATAATCATTGCTGACCATGGTACAGCAGTCGACAAATTGATACAAAGTCCATTCCACAGATTTTGCATTTCTGCATAGTTTAGATTTCTATAGCATGATTCACATACTGCCTTGTGATTGTTTTTTGTATTATAATGTTGTGGTGGACACTAAGGGGTGTGGCCTCTAACCCCCACAGGGTTGTATGCATTTATTTTATACTTAAATGATACCGTTTGTCATTCACTGTGGAGAGTAAAGGAATAATTCCATTGTAAAGGGAAAAACATTTCCTTACTGTATATTTGACAAACATTTTGAATCTTGAATCTCCATGAGGAAGTCTGGAGTGGCAGAGAAGTACAGTGTGGTAACAGTGGTGCAGTACATGTATGAGAGCTGACAATTGTGAGTTGTGCCATTGGTGTGAAACAGGGCTTTAAGTTTGAAGTGGGACAGCTTCAAGGACCACCTAAGGGCTCCCTATTGTTCACTATGGTTAAAAAGGGACCTCCATGTACTATGATTTTTGCAGATGACATTGGGATCTTTAAAGCAAGAGGGAGCAGGGGACAGAAATCTAGAGAGGTGGAAGTATGCCCTGGAAAGCAAAGGAAAGAAGGTTAGCCATAGCAAGACTGAATAGTGTATCAATGTGAGGTACCCAAGTAGAATGGTGAAGTTTGGCGAAGTAGACATTATTGTAGTTTGTGTTGGAGAAGAGGATACAGAAGATAGTATTAGATGGAAGCAGGTGTTTGCAGTGGTGACCCCTGAGGAAAATGGACAAAAGGAAAAGAAGTTCTTTATTTTTTTAACAGCCAAAATTGGCTCTAACTTTTGAAAATGCTATAAATTCTAATCATATCTCAGTCAACTTGGTTAAGAAATGGAAGATGACATGGTACATTGTATCCCAAGTGAGATACAAAGTGTCCTTGAATAAAAACTGCTTATTTACTGAGCAATGTATGTTCATTAAGATGAATGGGAGACAATCTCAACACACACATGGTAAAACTTGAAAGGGTCATGAAACCATCAGTGACAGAAAAAAACAATGGCTTTTTTAGTTTCCATTTCACTATCTGCATCTTGACAGTGCAAAACCTTAAGTGACGAATTTCAATATACAAAATGCTTTATATTGTTTGTGTGATTTGTAGCACCCTGTAAACATTTTTGAATTAGACACATTTTTCTATCCTTTGTCCTCCTCCATAGCTCATGATAGATCTGAATACTCCAGAGCACTCAGAGTTTGGGGAGGTCAAATGATGGGATTCTTAACATGACATATTAATTTACTTTCGAGCTCTATGTTGAGTCTTCATCATCCTTCTGTCACACATGAACATAAGCACAAACACACGCAAGTGCACAAAAGTGCACACAAGCACTCACACACAGGCGCATGCACGCATACACACACACACGCACGCACGCACGCACACGCACACATGCACATGCACTCATACATACACAAATACACATACAGAGTGAACGGAACACAAAACAGGAAAAGTTGCAAACATACACAAAAATACCATACTGCTATTAAGAAGGCATCCTACATAGGTCAAAAGATACAACCATGAAACATGGCTGCTCCTTATTGAAGAAGTGAAGCTTAAGTTGTATGTGTTTTCTCAGGCAGGTACAAGATGTTGCATCGAACTGTGAAACTAACAGTTTTCTTTATCGGAAATGACAGACAGCTTGTCTTCTCACAGTTGCTTGGCTTCACTGTTGAAGCTGTCATTGAGGAACTGCTGCAGGTGTTCTGCTGCATTAATTTTTCATATTCACCAAGGAAAGTATCAAACAAAAGCTACCAAAGAGGACCACAGAGAGTACAGAATACTAACATACATTGCCAGGATTCAGTGATATTTGGCAAGGTATGACGTGCTTTCTAGAAAGCATTCTTTGAGACCAAATTTACATGTTGTAAACACACAAGACAGACGAAAGTATTTGACAAGTGTTCAAGATGACAGAAAAATGCTACACTAGTGGCTATACTTGATACTTGTTGTGGACTGTAACAACAAAAACAGTAAAGTTGAATGTAAGAGAACAGATACTGTTGTAGTTTGTACTGGTATTTGTATTTGTAGTTTGACAAATATTCTGGGAGTTTGGTCAGGGTACAGAGTGAGAGGGATGTCCCACATCAATAAGATAAGATAAGATAAGATAAGATAACACTTTATTGATCCCCCATGGGGGAAATTCAGTTGTTGCAGCAGCAACATTAGAAGAGAGGAGAAGAAGAGAAGAGAGGGAAGCATACAAAAACAGGAAACCAAGGAAAGTGCGATATGATCAGGATTCTCTGTGTTCAACACACACACACACACACACACACACACACACACACACACACACACACACACACACACACACACACACACACACACACACACACATATATATACATACAGTATACTTGTGTATACTTGATTATTTTTTCTTGGGTTTATTTCAGATCAAATGTGTTACCAATTCCATTACAGAAACAAAAAGTGAAAAAAGGATTAAGATTTTGAAATATTTTCAGAAACTTTCACACATACGCGATATAAATATGAAAAGATGACTTGTACTGTCCTAACAGTGTAGGCTGTGCTTATGTACCTTAATATTCACGGATAAATCAAACAAAGGTGTATAGGCCAACCTTTTCATACATTGTCTTTGTCTTAAGAGAGTTCAGTTAAAGCTACACAGCTCTTGGTTCACTGAGCACCAATCAAAACATCAATTTGAAAACATTCTGCAGAGATGAGGACAGAGATATACTTTGGATGGCGTATTCTTCATGCCGCATAGAGGGATGGTAAGGGGATTAGCATTTACGGTTTGTGACGCAATGTGCGGAGGATCAGCCAGGCGGACAAAAATGCTTTAAAAATTAAAGGTTCCTATCTGCGAGAGGTTGCCACCAAGCCCTCGTAGCATGTGACCTGCTATGCTTTAGAGGGCCTGTTGAATGACTAAGCAGGTCAATGTGACATTACACAAACAAGAGCTTGCTCTCTCCATTTAGCTGTTTATAAACAGGAAAGAGAAAAAGGTTAATTTTGGTCACTTTGGATCATAAAATGCTTTGAAGAGAAAGAGGTTGATGTTTGAAAGTGAAAAGAGACTGACACCATGCCACATGTTGACATATTAATAAAAGGAAAAAGCTGCTCTGGACCGCTTTCAAATGGTGAAATTTTAATACCTAAAGTGCAATACCAGTGAGGGGGCATCAGAATACTGGGCAAATCAAACACCATGTTCTGAATTGTAACCACTGCATAGAAAATGACTCAAGGTCAATATACCACTTCAGAAACAACAAAAGAGATTCTAAATGAATGATCTCCACAAGTGAATTCAATTTGTATTAATTATTTCAAGCCAGATAGTCAATAATTGTGCAGGCATCATTTTGATAATTTGATAACTGCTCAAGATTGGAAGGAAATAAGCTTCAGTAACAGAGAGAACATAACACTTTGCTGGAATTGTCTGTCCACTTTCAGCAGTGCACATGATCCAACTATGACCTGAAGAAAATCTATGGTTAAAAAAGATGTATTTCTTCTTTTTCTTTTTTCAAGTAAAAGTGAGACAATATTAACATAGAACATACAGTTCAGCAAACAGATCTTATACCAATACAACACGAAGGTTTCAGATTAAACAAAGTAAAACAATGTTAAGCCATAGTCCAGTATTAGGTTTTGCTAAATCTCCTCTGATAAAAAGGAAAAAAGGAGGAACCTGAAAAAAGTCTTGCACTACAGTAAATACCAATGTAGTACCAAAGTACTAGATCAATAGCAAAAGAGTGAAAAGGTTGCTTGGGTAGATTATGTGGCATTCCAAAGAAAGAAAAAAAAAGTTTAGATGTGAGTCCATCACCTATCCTTCCATTGCCATTTGGCAGTTGAGTAACCTACAGGGAGGCCAGTCTGAGATCCCTTTTCTTCTGACACAAGGGTTAACATTCATATGGGGTCAAACATGCACACCACTGCAAAACTCCAAGCAAGCTTAGTGACCTAGTGAGCTGTCCAATTCAACCAAAAAGTTACCACCCTTTTTGGATTGTGAGAACATTTATTTTCACCATGTCATAATTGAAGTGGATTTGTGTGATCTGTCAATCTATCATTGCTATTACAGAGAAGGGAAATGATGACATGCACTTTCAAACTGCTAATGAAAGCTACACGACTAACTTACCGCTCAAATGAAACTAAGAAGGAGGAAGGTGAGGGAGTCAGCCATTTCTCAAATTAGGATTATTGAGTCCAAAAACCACTCCACCATGACTAATGATCATTAGTTAGTCTGCTTGAGGCTGGCTAGAAGCAGTTACTGTCCAGACTAGTTAACTCAGGCTGACTCCATGAGTGCAAGTCATCATAGTAAAGAGTAACTATTAATATCAATATTTTTTTGCAATTATCATAAAACTGTTAACACAGCTGTTTTGGGGAAATTAAAGTGCAAACATCCTGAAAATTTGACAAGGATTTTGTCTTCTGTTAAGGTGAAATGTGCTTTATGTTATCCCACCAAATCTGAGCTTCATGAGTTTTGCAATTAATCATATATCAGATAAGGCCAGGGATTTATTTTATGTTGGGATTTAGTTATTCGTCTTGCACATTTTCTGAGAGAAATGTAGGGAGAACAAAAAGCAAGGCCTTGATATTGTGACGGACCTTTCAACTCCAATACAAACAAGTATCCATTCTGTCTCAACGCTTCTGTCTAAAAGTCACATGCTGTAATTCAATCCTTGAACCATTGCTCAAAACTTAACGAAAACCAGTTATGACAAAAAGAAGTGTAAAGAAGCTTACATCTACTCTAAGATAGTAGGTGTCAACCTGTGAAGGAACGCTGATTTCAGCTTGACAAAAGAGGATGGTTGGCAAGTGTACCACAGGGAAGCAAAGGAAAGCTTGTTGGATGTGGTGCTATAACGCTCAACAGCTGCTTGTTAAGTTCAATATGAATAATGCAACAACATAGATCATATATTTTATATCTATCAATAGTTGTTATGGAAGCAATGATGGCAAGTTCATAATCATTTCAGGTAATATAATATGTAATAACGGAGGCAGTGCTGTACATTTTTATCTGCTGTCAGTTAAAAATAGCAAATATTATTTATCATTGCTCTCAGGAACATGTTTTGGACATCCAGTACTGTTAGTAACACCTTTGTCAGATCTATCTTGTTCACAGAGGGGAGCTCCATTTGTTGAAGGCGAAATAATTTCCACTCTACAGTATTTGAGTAAGGAAAGATTAAATATTCTGTTTAAAGCCTCTTATAATTAGTCTAATTACACAAAGGAATAATATGAAGGTTAATCAAGTGATAAACATGGAAAATACAGATTTGTTTTTCCCATTAGCTATTGTGAAGACTCAAATCGGCTGATAACCATTACAAATGAGATTCTGAGCTGTGACTGTTACCCCCTACAAGCACCCAGCACCATCTCTCAACTTCCTGAGCAAAGAAAAAGCAAAAAAAAAAAAAAACATGGCACATGAGAAATTAAACGGGGAGGTCATTTTTATCATTAGAATTGAGACCTCATGTAAGATAAAAGTATAATTCAAAAATATTTTTATAAGATAGACATTTTGTCACAGATTTTCAGATTTATAATCCTAATAATATTTCATCGAATACACATTTCCTAATTTCATTGGTTTTACCTCTAACATTGATCTAAGTAAAAACATTAATGTAGTCAGTTTCATCAAAGTGCCACATTTTGACTTAAAATTCATATTCAAATATGATATGGGACACAATCTAGAAATGTATTTTTTTTACTTCATTCAAATTCTTGGATATGTTTGTTTATCACACATGAAGAAAAGGAAAAATCTTTATTCTAAATAATATTTATTGGCCTTCATATTAAAGTCTACCCTGTAAGCAACCACATTGTAGCTGTTGACTTAACTGTTTTTTTATGAGAATAATTGAATAATGATCACATTCTTTTGTTTTTTGCTGCCTTCTTATTTTCTCTTGACAAAGCAGAGATATTGTGTTTGTTCATTATTTCATTTTCACTCAAGAACCAAAAATGTCTGATTGCTGCAGCTTCTTCACTTGTCTGAATCATAGACTCTCTGACTCCACAGTGTACAGGTCTCTGCTGACAGGTGATTGGCCATAAATAAGATGATGAATTGAGAGATACTTCCAGCTGGCTCTAATCTGTAGGCTTCTACTAAAGACTTAAACCTGAACTCTTTCTTATCTGTGTGGATGAACTTTTTCCCTGAAAATGTGTTTAAATAATAAGGATCGTTTCAGCACTTCCATGCGTGCATGTTAATGCTCGTGTACATTTTAGTAATTGTTGTGTATGAAGTGTTTTTTTGTCCTTATAAACTGAACATTTAATGACATTCAAACATAAAATAGACAAAGGTTGAAAGGTGACAAAAAATGTACGGATAAGTCATGCTATTGTGCAGGATTACCTGAGGAAAAAAATGCCACTTATTCCACATGATGATAGATGTTATGAAAGAAACACCTCAAAACTTCCCAAACCAAATTTGCATGAGTCTTTCAACAGCTGTTGAGCACTTCACTTGAGTTTTTTGGCCTCTGCTCCCTAATGACAGCAAAATAACTTTTCTGTAAATATGTGAATTTGACTTTAATGCTAGCTGACAGCTTGTATTGGCTTGGGATGTATCAAATAGAATTGGATGGCTTGCATGACTGGAGTATGTGATCCTTGATACTGCGAGTGGTAACATTCAATGTCTCAGGAGCTTATCTTATCTGAGTCTCAGGGGGGCACTGACTGACAGCTGTAAATATATCAGAGCACAACCATAACCATATTCCACATACCTTTGTGGGGGATTGCGGGCCTTAGCATTATACACATACATCAACAATAAATAAAGACAATATTAGTATTTCTTATTTTTCATTTTATAGGATAAAACAAGAAGTAATAAATAAAATGAGCTATCTTCTGTTGAGTCCATGTCATAACACAAAGGTACTTTGTACATAACATAGATAAATATAATTAAGAAAATGTCATAGCACCATGAAAGGTATTCTCATCAAAACACTAACACCTAAAGAAAATGCACTGCTTTCATATAAAATGAAACTTGGGAGTTTATACCAGGGGGTTAACATTTGGGAAAAATGAAAAAGTTTAGATCAGGGACCAGGCTCCCAAATTGTCTAAGAATGATCTGTTAAATCACCATGGGCTGTCCTGGCATTGTCCAAATATAAGGAATGTCAGCAGGATATTACACCAAAGTAAAAAAAACAGCAGAAATATTATAAATATGATTGAAAAAAGACAATATATTAAAACATGGACAAAAAATGTTTAAATTAAGTGTGCAGATTAAATTCATGAGAGAAAGAAGAAACTGGTTCACACATGTCCACAAGTAAGTTGAGGAGTAACTAAATAAGGCAGTATCATATTCTATAATATAGTGCAGTGATACAGTAACCATACACCAGTATCAGCCAACATTCACCTTGCCATAAACATTTCTGCTGGGAAAGGCTGTTTTTTTTTCCTTTTATTGATTGTCTGATGTTATCCTGATGTAGTTTTGCTGTCTATTGTCAGAAGTACTACTGGTCACTGCTCTCTCCACCTACCAGCTCCTTGGCTCGCATATGTTGTCTTTTCATCTAACATTGCAAAAGTAAGGTTTTTAGTTTTGCCCCTTGTCTTAATCCAGTTCTGCTTCCTGTTTGTGTTTTCATGTTCATATTCATGTGTCCCTCTATGCGTTAATGCCATCGCGATTCGTCATGTTGCAAATCAATTAATCAATTACCACATGTCTTCACAAAAATCATTTCTCAGTTTCTTTTAGTTCTTTCAGGGGATATTTTAAGGGACAGATCTTGTGACTCTCAACAGATAGCCCTGCTCACTTACTTTTAGAAGTAAGCTCATTAGTACAATACAGAAACTTAACATCATCGTTCATAGGTTCTGCACTCGGGGCCACCAGCCTCTCTAACTCACCCGGCAATTCTTATTGGTAGATTTTAAGGTATCTTTTTGTTTGTTTGTCTTTGTATATTTTCAAAAAGACTGTTCTAAGCTCCAAGAAGTGCAGACACCAATTCCATGGTATTTGGGGGCGGCGTAGCGAAGGAGGTAGAGCTATCATCTTTGGAACCCAACCTTCCTGGTTCAATTCCCTGCTCCTCCTAGTGTGTAGAAGTGTTGTTGAGCAAGACACTGAACCTCTAACTGCTCCCCTGGCGCTGGTAGACAGCAGCCAACTGCTCATGGTTCATCCATGATGGGTTAAATACAGAGAACGAATTTCCCCACGAGGGATTAGTAATAAAGTACACATTATTTACCTTGGTTATTCTTCTGTCATTGTCATATTTACAACCTTGTCTTGGAACGTTCTTAGCCTGGTTGATAACCTTATCAAACATCCATAGTAGTCAAGGCTACTGGGTCTGTGTGTACAACATGGCTGCCTGCACCACGGAAGCCCAACATGGAATAGCTCTGTTTGTTTTCCCCCTCAAATTTGTAGTCTTCTCTCAAAGCCTTCCCACCTGTACACAGAAGTTATATGACTACCCTGTTTACAGTCAGCCTCATCGCTGATTGGGGTGATATAGTAAAGAGGACTGACACGAGATTGCTTGGACTTTAAGTCAGCCGAGGCAGCTCAAAGTCAATTCAGGATATACGCGAGACAAGAGGAAGATAACTGAGCAGTTGTCAATGATGGAAAACTTCTCCCACCCTCTCCATGACATGCTCAAATAACTGCAGAGATTTCTAACACCCTCTACTCCATTGCCCCAAAAGTTTGGAGAGATGCTGCAGGACTTTCTTTATACTGGCTGTATAGCTACACAGCTACCACTATTACCAATAAGCCACCCACAATGGAATGCACTGAAAGAGTAATGTAGCTAGTGTCAAACAGTAATGTTCCACATCAATACAACTCTGCAATCTTGTGTTGTATTTTTAATTGATTATTCTGACCATATTCTTCTGTGAAACATATACATTTCAACATGGCAAATAAAATTTCCTTACAACTGTCTATAGCTGTTTTCCTGTTGTTTATTCTATCATATATCTTATTTGCTGATTATCTTATATTGTTCCTGTGTTTTACCATGTCCCTGATTGATACAGATTTTTTTTTATATTTCCCTTGTTTAAATGTATTTGTACTGCTTATATAGTTTGTTTGTTTTTTTTTTCTACCTACAACTGTTCATGGGGATGTATTTTAAAAACCCTAACAAATGCATCGCTACCAAAATGTAATTTAATGGTGACTGATAAGGCAGTGAGAAAAATTACTAATTTCTTTGACAACGTATGGATCAAGACATTTGGATGTAATACTTAAGCCCCTGGTAATAGATAGACTTTTGTAAAGGAAACCACTTGAATCATCAAGGCAATAACAGACCGAAGACTTTTGTGGGTTGTAGACATATTCTACTCTCTGCAAATAATTTCATTATTTAGGACTTCCTCTTACAGAATTATATAATGTGCCTCTCTCCCTTTTAAGTGAAGAGTGACTTTGTATGGATTCTGCTCCTTTAGGTGCAATAACAGAAAAGTCTTGAGGAAGACTGCTGGTCCTTGACCAAAAGCCACAACAGCCAAAATTTAAACTGAACTATGACAAATAGGGTTATTGGTCAATGCTTGTCTTTAACTTTACATGCCAATCTCACATAGATAGCTAAAAAGCGTAATGGTTTTGGAAGCGGATTACAGCAAAGTCAACAAAGAAGAACTTATCTTAGAGGGAGAAACAATGAGAGGAGCTATGGTTTAGCCTTGAGCAGAAAAAATGGCTTTGTAGCCATCAATAATTGGCCTCATTTGACAGACATCTTCCGGGGACTTCTTATCACTGCAAATGAAAAGCTTACCAGTCAAAAGGATAACTTTTTTTCCTATTTTAGCTACCTGCATGGGAGGGTATGAAAATGTGTCTAGTATCATTTTTAACCTTGATGAGTTAATTGCCTTCTTTTATTTCCAAAATGAGCATTTGATATTAAGAATCAAATCTAAGAAGGGTCTGTCGGTGATTCTCTGTAATTAACTATGTCTATGTACTTTGTTACAAAAGACAACTAAAACAAAACAAAAACAATTTTTGAATACAATGGCTTGTAATTTGCTTCGAAAATACTCTTTAATGCAACACAAAGTAGCACGCACTTTCTTAATTCCAAACAATGTTAGCCTTCCAACCATGCTGAATTCATTGCTCCACAATGGTGAATGTGCAAAGTACAGTATTTCAATTTGGTGTGTTGTCGGAGAAGCGTTCAGAATTATTGCAATGGAGGTAATGGCAGGGCCTTTGGGCCATTGGAGGGAAGACAGTTTTATTTTCAAGGAGCTTTGGTTACAGTAGTATAAAACTCATAAAGACAGTTTGCACTATTTCTACTGCTTGCACTATTTCTACTGTGATGCTATGGTTTCCTCTGTGATTTGCAGTTTCCTCCCACAATCCATAAACATGTAGTTACAGTTGGTACTTTAATTGGAGACAATTGAATGAGCGTCCCGAATCGGTGTGAATGATTGGTTGTATGTCTACATGTAATAAGTGATCAACTGGCAAATGTTCAGGGCTTACCTTGCCCAATGACATAGGATATTCTGCACAACCCCACTCAAGTGTACGATAATGAATGATTGAGGATTGTGGAAATTGAGAATGCTAGCAAAATGGTGGCAAGCATGTAGGCAGGCATGTTGAACTTAAGATGCATTAGGGCTTCAAGAGTTAGTAATAGTCCCAAGTATGTTTTCAGAAGTTTAACAATGGAACAAGCTTTCTGATGATTTGCCAATTGCTGGCCAACACTTACATGTGATACTTTTAATTGAGAAGATAGATCTAGTTTCAGAATTACTTGAATGGTTTACTGTTTATTTGTTGTTAACTGTTTGAAGAACAGAGAACAAGAACAAGAACCCAAGTAAGGGTAGTTGTAAGAATTTGTTCTTGTACTAGCAGACCAGATGCAATATTCAATGTCAAAATTAACAACCCCTGTTGTTATTCAGAATAACTGAACAACACCAGAGGTTGAAACCAAACTGAGGAGAGATGAATGGAAAGCAAGCTGTGAACAGAAAAAAAGTCAGTGATAATAAGTGGTAATCCTTATACTGAGAGCGCTGGATTAAGAGAATTCTGCATTTCGTCACAGCTAAAGTGATATGCTGTTGTAGTGACACCTTTCCACTCTAACTCAATCAAGATGCATAAATCTTTTTACTCTTAAATTAAAAGCACAGTTATTCCAGATAAAGGCTCTTTATTGGTCATCAGTAAACACAGAGATCAAGTAAAGTTTTATAATCTTTCATTGAAGTTCAGTTGATTTGTTGTAGGAGAAGAGTTAATGGAGACACTTTCCATTTAAGGGAGTCTAAATTTTCAAAACCTTTTCATGTCCCAGGTATTGAGCGGCTATTTCTGTGTTGAACACAGTATATCCTCCATTTTTACAATGAGCACTGCACATCTATCCCCTTATTCAAACTTGTATCGGGTTTTGGCTTGAGGACATAATCCCTTCCCTAGCTCACTCACTGGCAAAGCCACATTGAATCAAATCATCGATAATACTTTGTTTACAGACAACAGATGACTTTGCTAGAGAATCCCTGTTGCCTGGCAAGGATATAAAGGTATGAATTGAGAGTAAGCTGATGAAAATTTCCTCTAGGCTTCTTTAAATACCTGAGTTAACACTTGAGAAACAGCAGCAGACAGAGATTTTGCATTGCATTTATATCCATATCATTCCAGTTTGGGCCTGGTCCGATTAAAGAGTCTGACAAACGGCCAGGGTATTACTTAAGTGATGCACCCTTTTCTTGGGGATAGAAAGAGACCAGAATGTGTTGGCAGCCAGAATGCAATTTCTATCACCCTCTGTATTTTTGAGCACTTGACTGAAAGACCACGGATACATAACAATGAGCAGCTTTAGGCCTATAACTTCATCATGTCACTCTGTGCCAGGTTTTCCTCATTCTCTCTTTAAGACACAAAACTCTAGTGGCTACTCTTACTTTTCACTGTAAGGTTCACAGTCAGTTGGAGGACTGCAATTAGAAAGACTATCACGACAAAAAAAGTGTCATTTTGATCATCTACAGTCATGAAAAAATGACAATAATCAGTTTCTTCATTATGAAATGTTCACATATCAATGTGCAATCATGTTTTTATGGATTTCTAGAAAAGAAAATGATTTAATTGCAATTCACTTCTTTTTTTAAATATAAAAAAAGATATGAACAAAAATGTGTATTTTAATGGAGGAAAAAGTTAGGACACCCGACCAACTAATAACTGGTGTTGCCTCCTTTGGCTGATATAACTTTAGTGAGACGCTTTTTACAGCGTTTTACCAGTCACTGACATCGATCAGAAGAAAGTTTGCCCCCCTCCTCAATGCAGAATTCTTTCAATTGTAATATGTTTAAGGGGTTCCTTGTATGTACAGCCCGTTGCAAATCACCCCTCAGCATCTCAATGCGATTAAGATGAGGGCCATTCCAGGACTCTCCACTTCTTAGTTTTTAGCCAGTCCTTGGTGGATTTGCTGGTAGGCTTTGGGTCATTGTCATGTTGCAGTGTCCAGTTCCACTTCAGCTTTAACTTTTTTACAGATGGTTTAACATGTTCTTCAAGTACCCTCTGATACACAGTAGAATTCATGATGGATTCTATGATGGTGAGCTGGCTAGGTCCTGCTGCAGCAAAGCATCCCCAACCAAGATACTGCCACCTCGATGCTTCACAGTTGGTATGAGGTTCTTTTCTTGGAAGGCTGTATTTGGTTTATGCCGAACACGTATTCTGTTCTGGTGTCCGCATAATTTAATTTTAGACTCATTCGTCCAAAGAACATTATTCCAGAAGTCATGGTCTTTGTCTACATTCTCTCTGGCAAACTTCAATCGGGCGTTAATGTTTTTCTTGGAGAACAAAGGTTTCCTCCTTGCACACCTCCCATGAAAGTCAAACTTGTGTCGTCTCTTTCTGATAGTAGAGGAATGCACTTTCACATCCACTGTAGCCAGAGCCTGCTGTAGTTCCTGTGATGACGCTTTAGGATTTTTGAGCATCTTGCGGTCTTCTCTGGGAGTGAATTGCTTGGACAGCCAGACCTGGGTGTGGTGGCAGTTGTTTTGAATGTCCTCCACTTGTAAACAATTTTCGGATGGCGGAATGACTGATGTCAAGTTCTTTTGAGATCTTTATTAATCCCTTACCAGGCTCATAAGTGGCCACAATCTTCTTTCTGAGTGCATCAGATAGTTCTTTAGATCTCACCATGGCTCTCACTTCAACAGTCAGGAGCACAGAAAACAAAATCTGAGGTTTAAATAGGGCGTGGCTTTTTTAACATGCTGGTTAACGATGTTCTGGTCATGTGCACCTGACGCGATACGTCTGATGACTGTATCGATTTTAACCATTTTAAGTGAGATAATATGTGGGGGTGTCCTAATTCATTCCGCAGCAGAAATTGCATTCTTTTTATATTACATTTCATGATAAGTTTTAAAAAAGGCTTTTCTTATTTTTTAATTGTTTAGTTATATTACTTGGATCCCTCAGTATGATTAACACACACATACACACATATTAGTATTTATATTCATTTCATGAGCAAAAATACTGATAAATACTGAAGACTGAATTATAATAATGCTGACCGGCACCATTCATCCAAATATAATATAAAAAAATCACAATTACAAATCTGCCAAACTCTAAATCTCAATAAGTATTCATAGATTGGCCTACTGGGTACTGCCTGGACCGATCTGCAGTCCATCACAGGGCTATTTAGAGAGCCATACAACAATTCACGCTGTCATTCACAAGTCAATAGCAATTTAGGGTCTCCGATAAACCTCCTACATGTTTCTGGATTGTGGGTAGAAAACAGAGAACTTGGAGGAAACCCATACAGATACAGGAGAACATGCAAACTTCATACAGAAAAGCTCCCTGGCAGAATCAAATGAGGAATCTTCCAGGAATTCATGTGGATTTAATTGTCCCTTCACACCATCAAGAATCAGTTATCATGAAAATAATACAGGCAACCACAAAAACGCCCTGTCATTAATCATCTGCAGCTGCTGTTCCTACAAGTTGAGGTTGGCAAACCTAACTGCACATTAGGCAGGAAACCAAGGGAGATTGCACAGAAAGCTGCTGTGACCAGCAAAAGACAACAAAGGGGACAGGTAGCTGGAGCTGCAGGGAACTGGTGTGTTACAAACCTGCTGGGGGAGGAGGCAACCTTGGGAGTCCACGAGAATTTTTGAGTTTCACCATTTAAAATGCCATCACCCTTAACTTCATAATTTTGAATTAGATACCTGAGAACTGGGGGGCAGCTTAGGTGGCAAGGCAATAGTACCCATCCTGTATCACCCCAGTAGATTTGCCCTGCTGAACAAAACTAAAGTTCTGCAATTCTGCTTGACTGAGAGCATCTGTCCAGCATAGACAGGACTGAATTGATACTTTGGGCCTGAGTCCACTTGCCCAGTTGTTTGGATTCCTTATTTAATCTTTTTCTTCTCACTGCTCACTCTGCCAAATTATGACCCCTGGTGACACCCAAAGGAGATTAATTGAAAAGCCATGTTTAACTTGTTTTTGGAAGGCTTTGGCTTAATTGACTCATGGCTATTGCTGTTTATCTTGTTGCAATCCAAGGCTGCTCACAGGCCCAGCTAAAAATCCAAGCATGGATATCTATATCAGCCTCTTGGTCACCTTTGGGTTTATCTTAATCTAATCTTTCCATCCTAAACCTTAATTAATCATTTTCTACTATTCACATTTCTCAAGGAAGTTCACAATTGAGGGTCTTGATACCCTGTGCTCTAGCTACATGCACTCTGTCCTCCACCATGAAGTATAATACTACACCTTTTTCCACACTATGCCCACACATTGCTAATTTTTTGTCTTCAAAACCATAAAAAGTAAACTGTGCTTCTAACTGCTGTATCATAAGTAAGACCAACCTGCTATAATTTTTCCACTGAATTGATTGATGTGGGTGGGTCCTGCCAGATACCACAGTGGCTTTGATTCACTGACAACGACTAAAGCTGACATCGTCAGCATTCTAAATTGTGCTCTGCAGCATTCTACATACTGCTCAGCTGTAGCACAATGTGTTCAAGAAGGCAGCTAAACATAGCAAATGTGAAAACCATTTGAAATTGTAAACAAGCAGGTTCCATTTTGTTTTGTTTTAATTTATTTATTTTATTTTATCATAAAGGTAACACCTCCCAAGGTAACCTTCCAAACAGTCCCCCTGATCTAAACACCAGAGGTGTTCTGTTACTGGACTCCCGTGCTCTTCCCATAACAAACAACATGTTAGGACATAAAGATCTGAACATGTCCACCTGGCACCAGCACATCTCAGGCCGCAGTTCAATGATCAACTTTGTGGTTGTATCATCGGACTTGAGGCCGAATGTACTCCATACTCTGGTGACAAAGGGGGTGGAGCTATAAACTGATGACCACCTGGTGGTGAGCTGTCTCTAATGTTACGAGAGGACCCCAGTCAGGCCTGGCAGACCCAAATGCATTGTGAGGGTCTCTTGGGAATCCAGGCAATCCCACAAAAGTTGCTCCTTTGTCCCCAACGAACGTCACCCCCATTAGCATAACAACCCCCTTAGACCTAATCCTTGCCAATCAACTCTTACATTTACATAACAAGCCACCATGACCTAGACCCGCCCAGGACCCTGGCACTTATATTCAGAAACTCCCCACAGGTCATTAGAGCTGCAGAAGCCTCTGGAACGAGGGGTGAAACATCTTCAAGTGAAGAGATTCAAGTCCAGTTGCCACGTAAAGAAGATTCTGACAAGAATTTATATATGTATGTATGTATGTATGTATAACCATTAAAGGACAATGTAGGGTTGAGTATAAACACACCAGAACACATTTTATTAACATTATTTGAATATATGAGTATTGAATATCAGTAGACACAAACAAGACATTTTTTTGGTCCACGTTCAACTGTTTTCTGCTAGCTCTCTATGAAGTGGTTTTACCAGCAGATGTATTAAAGCATCAAAATCCAGGAGTGATATTTAGCTAAAAGAAGCAACTATTATGTAAAGTAGACTAGTAAAATGAGAAGATTAAATTGGATGCTAAATAAAAAATTAAAAAACCATAATATAATTTCGTTGGTACATTTTCCTGTGAGTCCACTTAAAACTGGGGAATTCATCTTTTCAAATTTAGGTCTTACATCAAAAAAGGAGTCTATAAAAATCATATCTATAGCTATAGCCAAGCCAAACAAAGAATTATGCATTGTACATTGAAGTGTTCTTGAAATTCAGCTTGCAGTGAACCTTGCCAGGGAACTGTCAATTTCATATGAGATTCATGAATTTGGCTCAAACTGAAAAATCATGAGCCAGGATTCCAAATGCTTCCAGTGATTCTGTGGCTCAGGCATGTAAGATGAGCACACAATCATTTCCTAATCTACTGTAATGCTTTCATTTTATAAATCATCACACCTTATAACACTTTTTTCATTGCTGCCTGTCACTTTTTAAATGATCCTTTATGTGCACTGCATTAATGTGTGTCTTGTGATGTGCTGCTTTCTTAATAATGAAATTGAAAATGTGAAACTTATAGTTCTAACTGAAATAGAAAGACTTACAATGACATTTGCAAGATTTATTCTGTCCTATTTAGCACGATTACTAAATGTTTTTCTTTGTTGTTCATTTCCATCTTCAAGCCCATAGTTACTTAATAAGCAAATAAATAATATCCAGCGATTAATGTTTTTATCATACCCTTTTACAAATAATATGCTTAACTGTTTACTTTCAGCAGTTTCAGAAATATGAAATTCAAAACAGATTTTGACCAATTCAAATATGTGTCTTTCATACAAAGCTAAAAGACTCTTGCCTGGAAGGGATTTGTTGTTTGAATAAACTTGCAGCATATAACAGTAGTAGTTTTTATAAATGATTACCCGGTCGATAAGCAGTTAAAAACTGCTGAGCAAAATCACTTGGTCTCTATAATTCTAATTCGACAAGAGGTGAGAGCCAATAGGAATACAGTAAAGAAATTATCAGAGACCTTGAAACATTCACACAGCTCTGAAAAAATCATGCCACCACTGTTGACCCTGACACTGGTTGCTTCTAAAAAATGAACCGTATCGTTTCCATGGCAATTTTTTATAAAACAATGACAAAGAGAGCACAAAGAAAAAACTGCCATGCATGCTTTTGAAAAATGCATACTGCAAATATAAACTGAAGATCTTGACAGACCTGTAATTAGATATTATGCACTTTTAAAGTGACAGAAAACAATGTACAAGCTCCAAGGGTTACCGACAAGCATTGTGATGCACATACTGTAAATGTTTGGAGAGCTGATCTTGTATGAGCTTGTCAAAGCGTGCTTTTTCACATGTTAAAATCACTGAAACCTTTAAATTTCTGAAAAGTTTGTACTCAGCTATTGGGTCTTACATTCCAGAGATGTTTTAAGTAAATCTAACAGTAAAAAAAAAAAAAAAAACATGATGGAACTGGTGGCAATATGTTTAAGAACTGATCATTTCCAGCTCACAGCAACAAGTTTCCTAGTTTGATTCCAACTGGGCCTTTCTGCATAGAGTTCAAATGCTCTCCCTGTGGATTCTCTTTGGGTTGTCAGGATTCCCCACAAAGGCCACAAATATGCTGTATGTTCATGAAAGACAAAATTGTCCATAGCTGTGAATATGACATGGCTATGGCACTGTCAAATGGCAACCAGGCTAGGCTGTACACCACTTCTTGCACTGTAGTATGGATAATGAGTAAATGAAAATGATAAAATTGTTTTTTGGAGTGGGGGGAGGGGCAATTACTTAGCCTGCAGTGAGAGGAGAGGGCTCCCATATGACTGCCATTTGAAAATATAGTATTTCAGTGTCTGACTTTGCTTGTGCATCATTAGCAGTCATGTGTCGTATTTTGCTTTTTTTCTGTTCACAGTATTCTGCTTCAAATGTACTCTGATGAGGGTACTTTTTCACTTCACAGCATTTTAAGAGAGCCACATTACCCAGTGAATCTAAATTGTATGAATTGCAGACTGTTTGTATTTGTCTGTTTGTGTGTGTATGTGTGTGTAGAAAAGCTCAGGTAAAGTATTATTTTATGTTGTATCATACTGTTGTATTAACAGTGCTCTTTAACTGCTTTTAAAAGCTATACAACGCTCTATTCATGATAACATATCCTTCAGAGCTAAAAAAAAACATAAAATCCAGACTGCTTCATTAAATCATCCATTGTAAGCATGAATGGAATATTACAGAGAGTGTATCTAAAATCAATTTTACAGAGCACCATTAGTGTTATCAGGACATACAAACATAATGTTGATGTGACTATAAAAGAGTTATTAGCAGCTTGTTAGACACAGGGAGACAGCTAATCGGCAGATAAAGACAGAGTCAGTCGGCTTAACTAATGCACCTTATGCATATTTGACATGCACTGATGAGGTCTAATAGAACTTTCCCATGAATTGCTTGTATCTATTATAATTGTCCTAGAAGAAATTTCTATCAATGTTTACAGCACTACAACCTAATAATAACAGAGCACCTCTTAAAATATTTTCTTATTTTTATTAATAGACTATGACCAAGGTGAAAGTTAATAAGGCAAGGAAGACCAAGTTTGAGAAAATTCATTGTAATACACATAATTTTTTTATTCAATAATACTCTACAATACTCTCTGTATTCACTGACTGCCACTTAGCAGTACCAGATAGGAGTTAAGTGTCTTGCTCAACAAAACTTTGACAGGCTTGGAGGAGCCAGGAATCGAACCAGTTATGTTCATTTCCAAGGACAACTGCACTATCCCCTTGAGCCAAGCCATGCACAGCACAGTAAGAAAGTATTTAGACCCTAAATCTGAGACATTTTATGGAACATGTTTTTTGTGGTATCTTACTTAAATATTGTGATCCTTTCCTGTGGAAAACTATACAATATTTTTTGTTGTTTGAGGTACAAACAAATGCAAAATATAACTAGGTCATAAGCAAAAGAAAATAAAAACTCCAGTGTTTCGGGAGGTTCTCAGTCATCAAGTTCATTGTGAATTCTAGTCGAAAATCTTCTCATGACAAGAGACTTCTTCAGAACTGAAAAAGCCCCTTGGATGAGGTGTGACGAAATTCATGCCCAGTTGCCACGACAAGATGATTTTCAACAAAAAATTCCAGTGCAAGTACCATCCAATCAGAAGACAATTCTTTTTTGCCAGATAGTGCCCTGTGCACACATCTAAACAATGCAGTTACAGACTCTTTCAAAATTACAGAACTAAACCCTGCACAACCTTGGTGGATGTTGATGGTGTCATAACGACAGTCAAACTTTCAAGAATTCTCCTTAAAGATTTAGATAAACTGTGACACTCAAGGGGCCAGAATTATGTTTGGACAATGATTTCTGTTTAAACTATGCTTGCATATTAACAATGAGTTTGGAACATGAAAAAAAAAGGATAAGAGTTCTCTATGAAATTGTGTACTTCTTAAGGCTCTATGGCTGCATGCTGACAATTTGACAGTAAAAATCATTGATGAGACAATATTATAAAGTTTATGATGATTTGCTAATATTTTTTAAACAAGAATGACTGCTTGTGACCTGGCCAATTTAATATGTGATTAGAAATGTGTTTATTCCCATGTCTTGCAAATACAAATGTGGAAGCAGATTGTTGTGTGTTTAATTAGTTTGTAATGACAACAACTCAGCCTCAGCCTCTTGATAATGTTGTGAAAGACAGAATAAAAGCCTGCATTTATACTTTAAGGAGTGTTGGGGTCCTGTTGGCTCACATGTGGAGAGTGATGAACACTCAGTTGTTATTACTCTTAACTTCACTGTATGTTCAGAGCTTAAAAACAAACTGAAAAAATAGCTTGAGTCACTGTTCCTCACCCAGCCATCTCTAACTATCAGTCTTTCTTCATTCCCACATCTATGTAATGGACGAACCTCTGCAGTGTTTCACCAAGAGACCATGTTAACATGGAAAATACAACCTCTATTGCTATTTGCAATCTGTACATTGCAGGCAGATGCATGTGTAAAAAAGTGAGCAAAGTTTGTGTCAGATTACATCAGATTACAGTTTCCTTTGTTTCTGCAGGAAAACATTTATATTTTTGTTTCATTCTGTTTTTTTATAGTTCATGATCTATAACAGTCCATATGCCATGTTACTGATTTTGTCTTATGTCATCATGCTGTAAGGTCTGCAAGATGGCATGAGAACAACCTATAAAATGCTTAGTTTCTAAATAGAGATTGCTATGGAGCTACAGTTTAACAACTTATGACCGAGAAATGGACTGCCTGTCACCTTCAATCATTAAACGTCTGCAGCTACAACGTATCATGCTGTTCCCAAGAAGAAGAAATGTTTAACATTCCCAGAAATATTTTCTTTCATTTATAACAGAGCATACCCAATAAGCTTATTTAAAGAGACAACTTCAGTGGATTTTTAGTAATCATCATTTGCTGTGCATGCAACATGCAGGTCTAGATTAAAACCACCTAGAACAAGGATTTGACAACAAAAAAGAATACAATCATAGTTTAATTGGAAAATGTAGTCATAAATACTGAATTCACTTTCTATTAAAACGCTGCTCCAAATCTTACGTATTTCTCCTTGAACGGGATAATGAAAAACAGTGTTGACTCAGCTGATTTATCTGTGTTTAAAATGTTTGTGTATGATAGGAAAAATCGAAAGAAGTAGAGGAATTAATGCTTTGTGCAATTACAAAATCATCAGCGCTCAAGAAGAAGGAAAGTTCTAAGTACCAAATCTTGTGTAAACTAAGTTAACGAGTCAGTTCCACTTCAGAATATTTTTGAAAAATCAGCTTGACAAAAAATTCTCAATATCTTAAATCTTCATGAAAAAAACTCACAAAACTTTCCAAGGCAAAACAAAACAATACATCTGACGTACATTTGATAAATGAGACAGGCACAGGGCATTAGCAAAGACTTTTAGTTGGTTATTTTTCAAATGATTGGGTTAACCAAATATAGAGTCAAAACAAAATGACCATGCACAAGTATCAATACAATTGAATTCCATTTAAAATTAGAAACATTGAAACTTCAATACTTAAAGCAAACAGAGCAAGGACTATATGCTTGAGAGTGAAGAAGGCGGTACAATACTTACCAGATGGATACCGTAAGCAATGGTGGAAAGGAAGAGATCAGACACCTGAAAAACAACAAACGCACACGCACACGCACACGCACACACACGCACACGCAAACACACGCACGCACACACACGCACGCACACACACACACACACACACACACACACACACACACACACACACACACACACACACACACACACACACACACACACACACATAGTAAAGCAAATGCAACAAGAAAAAATAAAAAGAAACCAAAA